>JAOCPT020551615.1:0-11139 GCA_026546935.2 Palythoa grandiflora | reverse complement strand
GGCGTTTGGATCTGACTTACGTCGTGTCGTAAGGATGACGCGAGCAGGTTGCATGCGATGGTTGTAGGCAAAAATCGCACCGTCTAAATCAGCCTTAAGCTTGTCTGTACTTTTGCGTACCAAAAACTCACACAGGACCCAGTCTACTACCGGTACCTTATGGATTTCAGGATCAGTCTGCTGCCGCAGCACAAAAAGAAGGTAGTGCCACAATTTACTTTAGTAAACATTGTAGTGCTATGATCCACACTGCAAATTACCGAGTGCCGTGCTTAATAGTAGAAAACGTTATTAAAAGGTGATAAAGAAAAACCATCAAATACGTTGAAACCTTAACTAATCATTTCTTAATTGTAAAATATTGAACAGTTTATAAACAAGCCAAGTTTCACTACAACAAAGTATGATGGTTGTCGGGTGGCCTGACTTCTTAAGAGTCATCCCCGGCCAGTACAGCGCCAAATAAGCTCGGTCCCGGTAGGGTTTAACGTCTGTTTTCGAATACAGCAGTGGGCAGTAATTAGCAATTTTGTAACATCGAATTAATTAAGATTTACGGCAACCTTAAACTTTAAAGTAAGTGTATTGCCTTATAATCGAAGTTGCACAATGCTTAGCAGAAGTAAAAAATAACATCCAATCAGAAATCGTTACTCAAATTTTTTGCATGTTAGTTAATTGTTTATCAAACGGTTGTGAGCAAGATTTTTTGTTCAAATCATTAAGCCAGTTGAATATCTCCTATCAAAAATGGAATTTTCGACCAACAAATTGTTATTGAAGTACGTTTTAAGCCAATTAGAAGAAAAAAGCGAAGCTAATGAAGCTGATATATTAACTTACATTGTGCAGTCCGTTGACAGTCTGGTTCACGGGGAGGGACTCTCTGATCACAGGAGGCGGTGACTAAATGTAGATAGGGTTGGAATATAACGCGGGACATTCACTGTAATCGTTATAATGAGCATAATAGTGTGTCCCTTTCCAATGAACCATAACAGGAGCACCCCAGATGCCGGAGCGTTTCGCCGCAGCTCCTCCAACCCTTGCTAATGGACAACAGGGTCCCGTTATGCCATACAGTAACAACGAAGCAATAGCGTCGCCAGAGACCCCCCTGTTTGTTGGTGGAAACCAGGGCGAACAGAAAGAGATGGCACCCATGGTACAGGGGGAACAACAAGCCGATTTTAGTAGTCTTGCCCAGAGAACACAGGGGATCATTAGTTCACCGGTAAGCTCTCAGTTCAACAACTACCAAAACTAACAAGCCTGGTACGGCTCTTGGACCCGAAGATAAATTCACTGGACGCTGAGGGTGTAATTTGAACCCGGGTATAATCACATTCATATCCGGCGTACTAAGAACAGAGCCACACCGCTTTACTCACTCTTTGAGTGTTGCTTAGGCCGCTGTTTGGTACAATTTGAAGCAATTTTGTGCGGCTCACGAAGAAGTGGGACAAAATCCTGGAACGTCTTTGTCCAAGTTAAATCGATTTTGTGCGACTTAAGATAGCTTTATGCTTTTATGGCGACTTTGTACGACTTAAGACAACTTTATGCGTTTAAGGCGACTTTGTGCGAATTAAGACAACTTTATGCGTTTAAGGCGACTTTGTGCGAATTAAGATAACTTTATGCATTTATGGTGACTTTGTACGACTTAAGACAACTTTATGCGTTTAGGGCGACTTTGTGCAACTTAAGACAATTTTATGCGTTTAAGGCGACTTTGTGCGACTTAAGACAACTTTATGCGTTTAAGGCGACTTTGTGTATCTTCAGTCAAGTTAGGGAGCCAGAGTAGCAGGCCGTTGTTTGTTAATAAACTCTCGATCGAAATGCCATCTTGGCTAAAATCCAGATGGCAAAAAACATACACGATTGTTTGAAAACTTTTCGGGGTTGGGAGGGGACAGCAGTCCGGCTTATAAACGGCTTTCTATCTACTTTTTTGTTACTAAACTTGGTTTTCAATATTTTCCACAGATGAGCATTCAACCTGGAATTGGAGCAAAGAAATCACATGTTCCAATGACGAAGCAGTCTGAAAAAGGCTCAAAAAGTAAATGAGTTTTAACGTAAAAACCTTTTTAGCGATATCTAAGTTTATTTGTTTTTTGTAAAAGTGTTTAGTTTTGTCGTTTGTGTTGCCTGTAATGAAAGAATGATTTTTGAAATAAAATAGAAAACTATCTTGCGAGCTTAATTCAACTTTTCAGTTTCCCAAGTGTCTGACAGGGTGCTAACGGTCGTTTCGTGATCCATTATTGTTACTAAAGTAGGTCCGTAATTCGTTTTGAGGCCACCACGAATAGTGACGCAACACTTCATGATGCACGAGAAAACGTTGGTCGCAATACGTGACCCCACTCCACCCCACTTCTTTACCGCACTAGTATGTTTTAAAGCAAAAGATCTGGACCCATTTGTTCAAAAGCTGGTTGGCACTAACCCAGGGTTGTCCGGCTTTAATCCGCACTCTTGTTTTTATACCTTATAGAAACTAGTTTACGGCGGCGGCGTGTTTGGCGCAGTGGTATAAGGTCTCTGCCTTCTAACTGCAAGGTGTCGTGCTCAAATCCCGGCTCAGCCGAGTGTTGAAAATTTATATGACCTAGCTTCTTTTCCGCCAAAGTTAACTCAGCTTTCCATTCTCCTGAGGTTGGTAAAATGAGTATCAAAAAACAGTTTAACAGTACAGAAACCACATGGGCCACTTAGGCTTAAACGGATTTTGCATACTGAATGGTTTGAGTTATAATTTTGGGATTATAAATGTTTTACTTTAGAAAATCTAAACAATATTTTATACGAACCGTTAATATTTCCTTGATGAAGAAATGCTGCTTGAATTTTGACTAGTTAACCAAGGGAATCAGCCTTTGAACAACCCAGCCAAGAAAATTTGTTTCTTAACAAAACTTAGAGGAAACAGTTTGAAGTGGCGTCGTCGATATTTCTAATTGGGATTACTTCCCGGAATATAATGTATTTTTAATATGGGCGATAAGTTTTTTTCTATTTGTAACGCAAGAGAATGATGCCGGCGAAGCAGCTTGAACTAAGAAAAAGGAAAACTTTGCCCAGAACTTACTTTAACTAATTAGAATCCCTGTTAGAAACCTGTCGAGCTACATAAAATGGACTTGTACCGGTTTACTATAAACCAATCTTTTCGGACGAGTGTACCGAAAGGCTATATATTGATATATTTATTCTTATATGAAGTGTCTGTTCTTCGTGTTCTAAATGCTATTCAAATCACATGCATTCGGACTACGAAACACGTGCATATAATTATATAGAATTGAGTTTATTTAATAGTCATTTGATGTTTGACAAAGAGAAGTTATTTTTTTTTCAAACTTACTTTCGATCTTATTTGATTTTCATATAGATACGAGGAGAAAGACTCTGTGACACCCTTCATCACCTCGCACGATGTTCCACCTGTTAGCGATGGAAGATTTTAACACAGATTTAAAACATTTAAATTAAATTAAATCCATGCAAAGAATATGGACCAGAGACAAAACCTGTTCTATTGGTGTAGCTAAATAAGAAAATTCACACCATCGAATTGCCAAATAATATTCTAAGTAATTTTAATGAAAAGGAAACTATCTACTGACTGTGTTTCTCACATACTGAATCGGATAAACACGAGTAAACTGAAAACGCTTTTTGAAGAGTTGTTTTTGTTGGACTTTTAACATAAGTGTATTTATACAATTAGAAATAAAATTGATTACTTTTATGACTATAAATCAATTTGTAGTGATTGTCAATGATGTCAGTCTCAACATGAAGTTAAATATTCCTAAACGTCAATATGTAGTTTTACATTATTTACAATTTACAAAGAAGGACTGCCCATGGGCTCTAGCATTTCGGGCATTTTAGGCATCCTCTTTATGGAGGCCTCGAAAGAGTCGCGCTTACATCTGAGTGGTCCCTCCTACCATATAAAAGATACGTTGAAAATTACAAGCCGAAAATGAACAAGCAGCAAATAATTTTCACAGACACATGAACAACTTCCATCCTAAAATTAAATTCGAAATAGAGAAACTGAGAAACTACACCCTCCCCACATTGACACGCCCTATCTTTACTGGACCTCACAGTCACCATCACCAATGACGGAACCAGTTCATTCGAGTTTTACCAGAAACCAACAAAGCCAAACCTAACAGTTCTAAAACCTCCACCAGCATCATCGCCCGAGAATCCGATCCTGTAGATTTACGCCTCCTGAAGCCTTTTCTATTCGCAAACTTCAACCCACCATAAACTCGCGTGCAGAACTTATCGTACTAAGCGAACTTTTATTATCTGAAACATTATTTATTTATCTTTTTTACTCCATTGTCTCTTCATACATTCCTTCGCTTCATTATAGTCCGCCTTTTGTTTTATCATGAACTATATTCAGATCCTTTGTCCATGTTACGGTCGGCATTTAGAACTCCGCTACGCTTTTACTAGTTAGGGGTATTCATTCCATGATAATGCAGTAGGCCGGCGAAAGCTCAGAATATTGATTTTAAGAACATGCTTTAGGCTTCAAATAAAAATTTTAACTTTTAATATTTACAATTGTGTTTATTGTTGGAGGTGTGACTTTTCGCTCTCTCTCACTAGCTAGATTTTTTAATATTTGAAACCAAAACGAGGCTGGGGCTGTACATATTGAATCTGTAGTCACTGTTGTCAGCGGCAGCTGAGATTCGAAACTGGTTTATTCCTTAGAACAAATCAGGGGATAAGCGACCTCCAACTGTATGCAAAAGTGGGAGTTGTTGTTATAATTGCAAGAAAATATTAAGACTAGAAATTTCCAATAAAAAGGAAAGTGTTGTGAGTGGTGTAGGCAATAATTTCAACTGTCCTAAAGGCCTTGAAGAGAACTGAATAGCTCGTAGCTTAAACAACTAAACTTACTTACTTTCACTGTAGAAGTACTTTTCAACTTGAAGCAGAAAAAAGGTAGACAAAAAGCTATTTTTTGTTGTTGTCATTGTCACTACTGAAAGACAGAATGCGATGATTGTACAATAATTTTTTTTGTGAATCATGTTGTCAACTCTGGCGGAAAGACACTCACGCACTATGTTTTTAAAACCGCTTGGAAGAGCCTGAGTTTGAACCCAGGACCTCCGTTACCACCACGCCAGCCACGTCGCCATGGCCATTCAGTCTGAAATGGCACCTGAAATGAACCAAAATTCATTTTAGAAAAAGTTGTGTTGTTTATTGTGCCGTATGGTATTAAAGGGAAACCCCAGTCTAGCGATTGTCATTGAAAGAAATATTTTGTCAACTCAAGCTTTTTTTATTCTTACGCAAAAATATTTCTGAGTCTTCAGATAATGGCAATCAAACCCAATGGCCGTCTGATTACTGGACACATGCTCTACCCACTGTGCAGAATCACAGGCAGGGGAATTGAACGGATTACTCTTCTTGGTTCTTTTAGATAACATACCGGGTTTTTGTCCTGCTGATTACTAATATTAATTGATATCCATACGTTTTTGAAAATAAACAAAAGGAACATTTAGTCCTCTAAGCTTCTTTTTCTCGGAGAAAATTAAAGCTCGCGAGTCCCTAACGTCAATCGAACCCATGCATGACATGCTCTTCTGATTACCGGTCAGATACTCCACCCATATTGACCAACAGGAACTCACATGGGGAACGGGCCCCTTAACTTGGCTCTTGCAGATTTCCAGGCTTGGGTCTGAATGGGAAAGACAATAAAGGTGTATGAGTACCTCACTTCCCCCCTGCCCCCTCCTCCTCCCTCCCTCCCCGACGTAGATTCTGTACATATAGACGCGCAATAAAATTATTATGTTTTTCAAATATGTTGTTGTTGTAAATTTATTTTTGTTTAATGGCAGTTTGTCTCGGCCCTCAGCTGTCTAAATAAGTTGCTCGCACCTCTAAATCGTTTGTAAAATACCTTCAATGACTTAACGATCATCGACTGGTATATACTGACTGAACCAAAAATATGTAACAGTTGTTTTAAAAAATTATGATTTTTTGCTCCAATTATGTCAAAAATTATGCTAGCACGATCAATAGCGATCACAAAAAATCTCTCTAAAACACCTCCAATTGCGCCCAAACTACCCACAAGAGTCAAACACAAGGTAAACTCAAGGTGGTTGAATTTTATTTCCAATATTTTTGTTGCTGAAATTTTGACTTTGTGTGGGGAAATTTATCAAACGTTAGACGGCTAACTACCTTCTTGAGACACCTGTGCATGGTCCAATAACCGAAAATGCCCTCTGTTCATAGGTTTTCAACAGAAAACGGGGCTGAATCAGCAGCCCTTTGTTCGATGAGCGTAGTGTTCTTGTTGGCTTATAAGCTGTTAACAGGTCACTTAAGTAGGTTTGGCCTGCTCTATAGTTTTAAAAATATATGCAAGAAAAGATGACATGAAAACTGCGAAGATTATATTTTTGTTACTATATTTCCATCGGCCGCTACAGGTCTTCATCAGAGGTCTGATTAGTAAAGACCGGTAGTGGCCGGTCGAAATATGGTAACAAAAATCTAATCTTCTTTATTAGACGACTTGGTTCCCTGGATGAAACGATACAGGAAGTTTTTACAGATTTTCCTACAACATTTTTTATTGAGGCTGCCTATAGCACCAAATCAGACAAGAAAAGGTTCTTTCCTGTGGTTTCTAAACATTGGAAATGTAAATCGTTCATTAACGTAACAAATAAGCTCCTTTTTTAAAATACAAGAGTTACTTCCTCTCTTCTACTTGCCATTTTGTTGACGGCGCACACCCGGTAAATGATCAAATAAACGCCGAGGAGGGGGGGGGGGTGCGTGAATTCAATCCCGTTCGCTTTCGTAACGTAGGCGTTTTCAAAATGTTGTGTTTCGATTCAGATCGTTTTTTTTTGGTACACAGTTTGATATCTAGTAACCTTTCCTGTTTCTGGGAGACATTTGAAAACTTTGATATTATTATCTTATTATTAATATTATTCGAGGCGTTTAGCTCACAGGAGGGGGAACTGGAAACGAGACTAATATGTTGTTGCCCGAGGTGAATTAATTATGATAATATATTCCAGCGTCGCTCAGTTCAAGAACAATCCTGACGAGTGTATTAAACTCACGAGTAACTGAGGATTTAGAGATTTTCGAGTCCTTTAGTTTTAGATGTAAGTTTATTCCCTCCAAACATAATGAATTCTACCGAAGAAGCACCATCGCGAGTGAGCAAAGTTCTGAAGTATTTTCTGTTTGCGTTCAACCTATTATATTGGGTAAGTAGGCGTTCATTTTCTAAACTTCATAGACCGTAAAGTTGCTGTGAATGCGGTCGTTTCCATATTTTTATAATGTTAATCCGTTCCAGCCGCTATATTCCACCCAAAAAAGCTAAAACGTTCTTAAAGCTGCAGTAAATAGTATTTTGTTTAAACTCATTAAACGTTCCTTGATGTGTCTTAATAATGTTCATTCAATGTTCTAGTATTTAGGCGCGATTCGGTTGAAGTGCACGATTTTAAACTTGATAGTTGATTGTATTTAAATTCATTTTATGAACTCTATGGTTAATCATCGATTTGAAGGCTAGAAATGTTTAGGTTATTTTATACTTTTTTTATGGATATCACCGCTGGAATCTTAAGCTTAACTTGACAAAGTCTGGTCCGCGCTCAAAGAGATGAATTTAAGTCAACAAATTATGGAAGCAGTTCGTGGCTTGATTGAGGGGTTGGCGGCGATATTGTTCAGGAAACCTTGCCATTTAATCCCTCTTCCTTTTTGCGATGTTTTATCCTCTTTAAACCTGTTGGGTAAAACCAGATGAGGCACGTGGTTTGCTACATATCACTGCAATATATTGTACAGCGAGTTACGGAGCTGTTGCTTTAAAATATCCGAAGGTGCTCCTTTGCCGACATGTTGTACAGGTTCCAATTTACTTGTACGTAGGCTAGCTTATTTAGTGGCACATTTCATACACTGCAGTGAGCTTTGATAGGTTTCGTAGAAAGCAAGGAATTGAACAGAAACAAAATTTTGTTTCCGTGAAACTGTCAAAAAAGTTGATGTGTATATAAGGGGACATGAAACAGGGGGGGGGGGGTAAGGGGCTTTATACTGAGGAGGTCGAAGTACTCTGTGCCAATTGGTCAACAGCAGGGACATTTTTCTCAGTTCGGAGATAATTTACTTGAGTTTTATTGTTTAGTTGGTTTCATAGCAATGTAGTCTCTGCATACAAAATTTTGCGTATGTGAGCGTTAATATTAATGTCACTTCTTGTTTCGCAGAAGTTTTCAAGTTATTCAATATTCAATGTTGCCTGATCACAGGGAGAGTATGTGTATTCAGTGACAATGTCGAGATTTTGATCAGACAAAAACTGATCAATTATTTCAAAACTTTAATCAATTTTAGCAAGATTTGCTTTTGTGTAGTTCTAATTGTCATCAATTGACGATGTGCAAGTCACAGTAATTATAAGGAAACCATTTACTGAAGAAATTCTGCTGTCCTTAGTATAAACAAGTAATCACATGTGCCACAATAATTTAAAATTAATTCACTCATAAAGTTAAAAATTTTTGGTTAAAGTTTAAAATGTGATAAAACGTTTTCGACCGTGCGGTCATCTTCAGTAAATGCTAGAAATTAACATACAGTTGCTAGTATTAAGATCTACGTGATTCCCGTGGGGAAGAGTTTTGCTTCGTAAGAATGTACTTGTTTGTTTGGTGATGGTTTTTCACGTGTGATAAATAGGCCTTCTGTTATTTTCCTTCTAAAGGTGTTACTTTCACTAAAAACAATATTCCATTTGTATTTATGTTTGGGGTGTGTGGCAAGGTGTCGAGCTGGTTCAGAATTATGTTAAGTATTTTCGTGTTCCCGCTTTTGTACGATAAAATTGCGCTTGGTTTCTCTAACACATTTTCTTACAACATTTTGAGTTTATAATCTATCGGCGAGACGGAGGTGTACAGAAGTTTAAAAGTCCGGCAAGTAAAAGATAAGTCAAAAATAAAAAAAAGCCAGAACTAAAATAAAACAACAATTATCTAAATAAAGATGTAAATAGGAAATTCCAGAAGCAAATAGATGGACAAAACAAGAAATAGCGAAAAACCATAACATAGTCATGCATGACCTCAAAATTACAAATCACTTAAAAATAATTTGCGATTCCCAAAAACTTCCTGTTTTAGGTCTGTGGAAGCTTGTGTTTTTTATGTAGATTTTGTAGAATATTTACATTCCGCAGACCTAAAGTAGTTTTTACTCGGTTTCCTTTGCTTCTGACTGGAATTCTACATTGAAAGTTTGTGGTTCTGGTAGTTTTGAAGCGATACGATGATTATTCAAAATTTATCCATCTTTGCTTTCGTTGTTCGAGTGTTAATTAATTGAACGCGTGACAAGTGAAACCTTTGAGTTCATGCATCACTGCACTGCAGCTGATTTGAAGATAGTCTCGGTCAAATTAGAATATGGTCATCTTTCACCGAGACTCGACTAGATCGTGCGAAGGCCCCGCCAGCTGATAGAAACACGATGGCATCTGGGGGCTACTGAAATGACCTGCACAAACGCTTTTAAGCACAAGGTCTCCTCTCCGATCCCCCATCAGCGACAGTGATTATATGTTAAAGACAGGAATTTTATTTAGCCGATTTTTATACTTCTCCAGCGACAGCGACTAAAAATCTAACGACAGCGATTGCAGTTTATAGTGACAAGGAATTTATTTAGCGAATTTCAATTTGACACTGACCACAGCCTCATTTGCATAAACTCTAAATGAAAATGAACATGACCCAACACATGAGCGGTATATCGAATATTGAATTTTGACATTAATTTAGTTTGAATATATATTTGCAATTTTAATTTGAATATTTGAAATTTAATTTGAATTTGATTTTTTGTAAGTAAACGGAAGTTTTGAAGTTTGAATACTGAGTTTTGAGGTTTAAATATTGAATATGACAGCTTTGAATACTGAAGATCTTAAAATTATGTTATTTGAAAATATTTTGCTTCTACAATACTGATCCGTTAAACTAAGGTAAAGTTAGCTGTGATAACCATAGGGCTATGCTAGACAGCAAGCTTCAGATTTATTTACAACTACAAGTCAAAATGAAAAGAAAAGTAAATAACTTTGAAGTGCACAAGGAAATTAAGCTTTTGAAAAGCGGAAAACGTCATTCTTGTTCTTGTGAAAAGTGCTTTAAGACATCGAGATTTGGTCGTAGTACCACTTTAACATTTAAAAAAACAAGGTCACGCCAAGAATCGATAACTAGGAAAATTATTTAGTGGGAGAAAAATGACTCTAACTCTTAATTTAACATTCAACATAGTGACACAGCACAAAATATAAATCTAAGGCTAAAGACTGAAGGAACGCCCCTATTGGTGGGCTTCTGATACAACGAATTCGACCAACAAAAAACGGGAATCTTGTACAAATTTTCTTCTGCAAGTGAATGATTATTTTTTCACCTCTCTAAGAAAAGTTTTTCCTTGATAATATTTTCTGTTGTTCGTTGAGTTTTTACTGTCTGTAGAGGCGGTAGCGGAAACTCCTTTAAAAATGATGGTCTCAGTAGAATGCGACTAGTTCTCGAAATCTTCTTTTTTGTTTTTTTCCTCCGTCTTGTAGTTTCGGATTTTTCTCACAAAATGGCTTGAATTCTCAGTATTTCCCGCAAAGTTCAAAATATTGACTTTGCTCGACATTTGTTTGGTGTCGCGACATTTTGATTTTGTTAACGATTGTTTTAAAAATCAGTTATTCTTGTAAATTAGTTCCCTTTACTTTAGAATACAATATCTTTTACACTTCATCTCAGTCTCGGATTATTCATTGCAGTTTCAAAAGCCTCGGACTCGGATTTTAAAAAAGCCATCTCGGCGTCTCGAACAGTCTCGGATTTACCATTCGCTACTCCTTGTAGACGGAGTTGTGGAGAGAGTGGAACGCGTGTTTCCAGTCCTGTAACCGAGCGGTAAAACTCGCATATACTATAGATCATAAATTCGAGAATCGCTTTAAGAAACATAATATCTTCTGTATGAATTGTTTCTAGAAACGAT
>JAOCPT020551522.1:0-11140 GCA_026546935.2 Palythoa grandiflora | reverse complement strand
TTCTTCAGGTACGTGAACAAACATGAGGGAAAGAAAATAAGCTTTTTCAGATGCTCCGATCCAAAATTTTATTGTAAATAGTCACAGCTTATCAGCAGAAAAATTTTCGAGCAACATAGAATTCAAAATTTGCTCAATTCACTTCCTGGGCGGTAAACCCACTGGAGAAAATCTGTTGCTGAATCCTTACCTTGAAGCAGCGAAAAAGAGTCGTGAATTGCTTTAAATCTATTAATATTAAGCAAAAAAAGGTGTCTTGGGACATCTGTTGTAAATTTATGTACAGCTGGTGGCGAACTCATGCATGCAACTATGAGAATCATGAAACATATCGAAATTTTTAAACACTTAATTGATATAAATACTAGAGCCTTGCGACGGACTGCACAAAAGTTACAAATAAATGAATTTAAACTATCTTACAGCAATCCCTCGAGACGTGGACACCATCAGCCCAAAGTTTTATTACATTAGATTACCGGTAGTTGCAGGCGACGGTAATTAAAGTTGTATTTCAAGTTCGCTAGTAAATCATTTCGCACAATTCTTATTTATTTACCTGTCGTGATAATGTCGTTGTGTTGTAGCAGCCAAACAACGCACATCGGTCTCCTCTTTTGCAAAAAAAATGTTTTGGATGCAAACTTTTGAGAAAATAAAAGAAAATTCGCCTCAAATTCACAAACTCACAGAAATTGTTAACATTTAATATGATATTCTCAGCTGTTTGTTCCCCTGGTAGACCACGTGACATAAATAAATCCCGAGATTCTTTTCGCGCTTCCAGTATCGTGAATAAGGCCTATTAGTTTTTAAAAAAGCAATTAGATTTTAAAAAAATAAAATACAAAAACTAACACAAGTATTATTTTAATTTCTCAACGTTTCAACGCGTCCAACGTTATTTTTAAAGGTTGATAATATATTGTATATATTTAACTTACTTTTTGCGTTAGTTTTTGTATTATAAATTACTAGCAAAACCACTTAGATCAATAATAGATGTGAAAAGACAAAGGATAGTTGCATGTTTGCTTAATAAAAAGTTCCAATTAAGATTTCAATATTCAATTCAATATTTCAATTCAAATTTTCTGCTTTGTCAGTTCGCTTTGAGACTATTTAAATTCTTGAAATACTCAGGACTCTCAAATATTCTTCAGCTGCCTTTCTCCGCGGGGTACTCAACTAAGACTAAACATTTTGTTTTATTAAGCTTGAGAAAAGAAGCTCTAAAATTAAAAACCAAAAAAACTCCCAAGAAACTACCGATAACTATAAATGATGAGGTTTCCAGCTTGCGTCAAAATTTTTGTCATTTTGTTGTTTTCAATGAAGAACCTACAGAACGCAGAAGGTAAGAAACACTCGCTGATAGATAAACTCTTGCACTCTTTCTTTCTAAAAGTATAAAGAAACTTTCAAGAAATGAAAGAAACTCAACTTACGTAAAAAATATAGCTTTGATTTGTTATGAAAGATCCAAGCGCGAGGAAGCACATCCAGTTATTGTCTTTCTTTCTCAAGACACGTATTGTTCCTTTTTTTCCCTACTCCAACTGGAAATATTTTTGAAATCCCTGTAGAATGTTTGAAAAAACGTTAAAAGGTTTCAAAATGTTCAACCGACGGTTTTAGCTTTTCTTGATATATTTATAAAAATAATTTTGGCGAGTGTTATAACAACGAATAAAAAAGTTTTCATCTCTTTACGTTCATGGTTTTTAAAGAAGAAATGTACACATGCACGATAAGCTATTACTTTTTTACTTTACAGCTTCATGTAAAACGCACTAATGCAGTTAAGAAATAAATATGTTGTTTTTTAATATGTGTTTCTTTATAGGTGTTACACTCTTTTTTTTATAAGAACCAGTAAATTTTGCCGAGCCTCATTGTTCTTAAGTTTTTGGCCATTTCAGCCTCAATTTGTTGTTATTTCTGTGAGTGGTTTTTATTGAAAAAAACAACGAAATAAAACAAGGTATTGGAAAATGAAACGCCTTGCGCCACACATGTGTTGTACGGCTGAATTTAGAGGCGAACTACCTTCATTGTTTTTTGAGCAGTCTTTACAGTGAATCTTTTTATGTTTTATGTTTTATGGTGTATCGCTAAGTTTTAGTCAAGTGTCTACCATAAAATCTTTCCTAGTTATTAAGCCTCAGTCTAAGCTTGCTCTTAAATTGTTCTTAAATTTTGGCAAAATTGAGCCTCTTTGTTCTTATAAAGTTATCGAACAAATTGAGAGGCTGAAGTCGCCAAAAAATAAGAACAATGAGCTTCGGCAAAATTTACTGGTTCTTATTAAAAATAAGCGTGTGAGCGAGAAGTCGATGGTATAACATGTTCACGAACGAATTTACATCTAATTTACGGCCCATCTACTACGTCAGAACACAGCACCACAACCAGATGGAAAATTGTATGTCTGTCCATCGTCATCGATGAAGAATACTAAGCTTGGCATTTTCTATTTCTGATGATGTTCAGTTTTGGAAAACATGTTAGGATATCTTTTAATATAATATTAATGTTACCACAATTAAAATTGACCGTACATTAACGCGGCTAAAACTTCAAATCAATCTATAAGTATTATGTGCAATTTTTTTATAGTCGGCCCATTCTGAACTAACGCGTGCAGAACCAAGCTGAACCTCTTATATTACTTTATTTCCAAAACGTTCAGTTAATTTGACTAATGAAAAGATCATCTTTTAAAAGATATCTTATTAGACAACCCCCGTTTATTAACTTTTCGGATTTCCTAAGTTGAAAGGTTTTGGGTGTGAACTGCTCTGTTACAATATTAAAATGGGAGATTTTTTTGTGGTTACTGTAAGAGATATACGAGTTTTCTCACATCCGAAGTAGTTGGGGTTACAGTCTTGTAGTCTTGCCTGTAATGGTGCAGCGTACAGTGAACAATTCTTTTTAGACATCTGAGGAGAGTAAGAACGTGTTTATTGAACAAACATTCATCTGCATTTGCACTCTCTAATTTAGACATTGAAAAAGCAAATGCTGTCTATCAAAAAATTAAAATTAGAAGTGCAAAGCAAGCTTAAGTGATCGCGTCCCCGTCATACGTCCCCTTGTAAGCAGGTAGAAATCGACGGACAAATTGTGACTTTATTAGAACGTGGTCTTATTAAGGAGTCAAACAGTCCATAGAGCTCACCAATAGTCATGGTAACTAAGAAAGATGGGGGCGAAAGACTGTGTATATTATAGAGAGGTCAACGCCTTAACCGTTCCCTGTGCATTGCACTTCCTCGTATTGATGACTCTCTTAATGCATTATCTGCATGGTGCTAAATGGTTCTCAACAATGGATCTTGCTACTACTGACAGGTTCCAATGGACCCTGATAACAATCCGAAGGCAGAATTCGTCACTACCTGCCGTTTGGACTGACGTCCGCACCTTCTACCTTTGAGAAGCTAATGGAGTCTGTGCTAAAAGGACTAAAACTTGAAATTTGCCTTGTATACCTTGATGATGTGGTTGTCCGGGGGCAAACATTTCCAGAGGAGTTAAATTGACTGAATGAAGCCTGAATGCATGCAGGCTTTTCTTTCGCAATTACTTAAATAGCGTTCACAACGCGAACGAAGGTCGTATCAAAATATCATTGAATATAACCTCGATACAAGTCGTAATATAAGTCGTATTGAATGAATTGTTTTTAAGATTTTCTTTGGCAGGACTGAAATTGAAGCCTCGAAAGTGCCTCCTTTTCCAGACACTAAGTGTCCCCTATCTGAGTCACACTCTGACTGATCCATCCAAGGTTGAAAAAGTAAGACATTGGCCTGTTTC
Source organism: Palythoa grandiflora (assembly GCA_026546935.2). Taxonomy (NCBI): domain Eukaryota; kingdom Metazoa; phylum Cnidaria; class Anthozoa; order Zoantharia; family Sphenopidae; genus Palythoa; species Palythoa grandiflora. The sequence goes on along the minus strand of JAOCPT020551522.1, from coordinate 7,315 downwards.
GGAGAGTATAACAGAAGTAAGGACTTATTTAGGACTTGTCTCTTATTTACGACGGTTCTGTCCAAGGTTTGCTGATGCTGCAAGGCCTCTTTACAAATTAGCTGAAAGTAAATCTGACTTTGTTTGGTCTTCGGAGTGTAAGTCATCATTTGAGACATTGAATGAGTTAATGTATTCAGCATCAATATTGTTATGTCCTGATTTTAAAGAAGAGTTTGTTTTTTGACAATAATGCCAGTAACCATTGCATCGGAGTAGTTTTGATTCAGGGTGGAAAACATATTGCGTATGCGAGTAGAACCTTGTCCAAGGCACAAAGGAACTATTGTGTGTCTAGACAAGAACTTCTTGCTATTGTGGATGTTAGGAAGCATTTTCGACACTATTTGCTGGGCACAAAATTCCGTACGTGTCAGAACGAACCATGCTCCGCTACAATCTGTTTTGAAAGTGAAAGAGCCTGAAGGACAGTTGGCTAGATGGATTAAGTTCTTGAGCACGTTTCAATATGAGATTGAGTAATGCGATGGAAAGAAACATCAGAATGCTTATGCTATGTCACGGAGGGCGTGCACTGAACGATGTAGATTGTGCAAGGATTGGAAAAGAACAACGAGCAAAGATATATAGTGTTGAAACGCAAATCGAGGAAAGATCAGGACCTGTGGCAATAGACATTCCGAGAAACGTCGGAACCTTCTTCAGATAATAAGCAACCAACTGTTACTTGTAATCATGTTAAATTTGAACCAGTTTGAACAAGAAAGTATCTGCGTGAACAATAAGATTATGAACCTGATTTGAGGGTAATGCTCAACCTAAAGCAAAGCTGCACTAATAGAACACTTTGGAAAACTGAATATTCTTACATGTAAAACAGTCACGATTCTGTGGGCCTAGTGGGAGAGATTAGAGGTGAAACACCAAGTACTTTGTCGCAGGTTGGAGGAGTAGAGTGATACCTAGTGTTCCTACCAGATTGTTTTACCTGCGACAATTAAAGAAAGAGGCATTTGATAGTCATACCACAGCCAACCACAGTGGGGTAACCAAGACCCCGTGTGCTCTTCGTACTCGCTTTTTCTGGCCGGGACAGATATCACAAGTTAAGAGATAGTTGAGGAATTGTCGTGAGTGTTGAGCCAAGAAGGTGTGTGTAGTCGTAAGCGACAATCCCCCTTACAGCAGTGTGTATTAGGTGCTCCAATTGAACGTCTGGCCAGGACACTGGACCCCTTCCACAGACCCCTCGTGGGAACCACAATGTCTTAGTAGTAACGAACTATTTCACGAAGTGAATTGGAGCCTACCCAATCTCCAAACAAGAAGTGATGACAGTTGCTTGGAAACTTGTCAGTGAGTTTATGTGCCGTTTTATTGTTCCTAGAGAACTGCACAAAGATCAAGGAACTATAGCGCTGATTCCAAAATTATGGCTGAAGTTTGCAAACTCTCTGGCATGAAGAATACTAGGACCACGCCTCTACACCCGCAATCTAACGGACAACTTGAACGCTTCAACAAACGCTAGCCGAAATGCTGAGAGCTAAACTTAGCGAAAACCAGAAAGTCTGTGATACACAACTTCAACCGTGCATGATGGCATATCGTAGTTCCGTCCACAGGTCTACAGGTCCATAAGTCTACAGGTGAGACACCGAATCTGTTAATGCTTGGTACGCAAGTGGAAAAGCCACTGGACGTGGTGTCAGAAACCACCCTTGATGCTAAACCACTCACTACGGAGTATGTACAAGCACTGCAGAAAAGGCTGGCAAGTGCTCACGAGGCAGCTAGAAAACAGTTTGGTCGTGCGGCTGAGCGTCAGAAAAGAATCACGACAAACATGTGTCAAGTCGTCCTTTCTGTATTGGCGACAGTGTTTGGCTACACATCATTCGTCGTACCGAAGGTAGGAATTCTAAGCTAGATTGTCCCTTGAAAGGATCCTACCATATTGTAAAGCTGTGATATCAGATGTAATTTACTGTATCAAAAGGAGCCCCTGAGCGAAACTAACGGTGATTCATGCCGATCGCCTCAAACAATACCCTACTGTTTTTCTGATTGATGCTTTTGAGAAGTCAGAACAAGCTTCCTGGGAGTTCTGTGCCAGCAATAGGTAAAGAACGAAATCAGGAAGGAGTTAAGTCAGCTGTTGAATTCTTGGAGTCTGGTTCTGAGGTTTTTGCGCCTGTGTCGTTGGTGTGGTGTGACCATGATGATGACGCTGAATCAACTGAAGAAGCTGGTTTAAACGTGTGGAGACTATTACTGATATAATTACCGGAGTTGTCACCTATACAAACGGAGGTGGAAAAATCCCAATCAAATGCGAATGGCAGATTCAGATACCTTTACACGTACTGTACCTCAGCGAACTGTTACCAGGCAACAGAGGAAATAAAAGAGTGAAGTGGAACTGAAACTCAGAGAGGACGCTCTGAAACTAGTGATTGGAATCAAGCCTCGTTTCACAAATTCAACTATTGTTAATATTTTACAGAGTAATTGGAAAGTTATTGTAATTTTATAGAGCGTATAAGATGTTTTGCAGATAGACAGATGGAACTGTTGTGGAAGAGTGACGGGAATCAAGTGTCATGCAGCTCAAGGAATCAGTGGTAAAAACATTTGAGAACGTTATACAGTGACTATAAGTAGCTTTATTAGTCAAAGATTTCTTTTGTTCAAGATCCCTTTGGTAAGCTGCATGTATGAACACTGAGGACAGTGTTTCCTTATGAGGGGGGAGGGGCAAGAATTAAGGGGAGTGTAGCGAGCGGCTACTTACGGCACCACCACCCTTCCCACATTTTTTTAGTTCTTAATGCTATTTTTTGTTCAGTAGTTCGGGAAATTAATATTGCGATCGATTGAATTCTGCTGTTTTCCCTTGTTTTGCGTTTAACGGAGCCGTCACAACAAACAGTCAATACTTTTTTTTGCTTGATGTTAACGATGTAAAAGCGTCGAAAGGTCGCACAATTTTATAAAGTTTTAGATTCTAAATAGTTTATCGTTTTTATATTCTAACTATCCTCAGCTATCGCTGAATTTTTTTAATTAAAACATGGAAAAAGCCTCTATTACAACAGAAGGAATATTCTGTTATGTTCAGGAAGCACGCGATGATAAACATGTTTAAGGGAAGTAAAAGTGTATTGTTTGAAAACGACCCGAGGGGGCTACAGGTGGTTCCGAGAGGAAAAGGATGCGACGCTATCGATTCATAATAGAAGAATTACTGGGTTATTGTTAGAAAAGACGCGACGCTGTAAAAAACAGTGGATTATTATTTCAGAGATATTGTTTTTGACAGCTGTTAGCGGAATTTCGTATATTTAATGAGTCTATAACGGTTCGGTATTAGAATTTTGAATATCTAATGATTTTGGTGTTTTGATATCCCTTACCTCTAAGACATAGAAAAATGAAAATATTATAAACTTAAGTGAACCAGCAATTTTTAACACGAAAAAGTAAGGGAAATGAAGGTTTTGGCCCCAAATGCATCAATTTTGGAATATTTACTTGTTTTCAATGGTTGGATGCATTTTGACACATATTTATTATTTTGTAATGGCCGGGTGATTTCGAATTCGTTTCGAATATTTCCGGCTTCTTAGATATAGAATTGAACGAGAAAAACTGCATTAAAATTTCGAGAAAAGTTGCGGTAGTTGAGGTGTGATAGATTGTTCAGTGGTGTTGCCATTTGCTGCAACCCGTTGCAAAAAGTACGCTGAGTTCTACTTCGTGTAACAGCTAGCACAACGGTACCAGCACAATTAACAGAAAAACTTGCGAGACCATCCATGTTACCTAGTGTCAGTCTCCAGCAATTAGTCACGCAACAATATTGCAAGCTGAAAAAGTTTGCATTATAACAATGTCTTAAATACAAAACGTTTACGGCGCTTCTGAAACCTCCTTGAAATCTTGATAAAAACGTTTGTTGCTGCTATAAAACACACAAGGAAAACGGGATAAACATTAATCAAATCCACAGAGTTCTGCTAAAACACACTTATGTCATGAGAAACCTGTCTTGCGGCATGTTTCTTTCTAGAGCCATCTTTTCTTCATTACTTTAAGGATTGACGTCATCTAGCTGGGAGAACCCTCACCTCCCTGTAAATACAATGACAAAAACAAGAGATGTTATATGGAGAGGCGAGGTATCTAGAGATTTCATATTATTGCCTTCTACAAAAATTCCTGCCAGCAAAACGAAAACATTTTTCCAATCGCAAAAAATAATTCCCGCAAACTTTCTTCGTACACGGTATTTTGTAGTGTTTTTTTTTAATGTAATTAAGTTCAAATCATTATTTGTAACCCTCACCAGCACGCTCGCTACCCCGCTCCACCCTCCACAGCTAAATTTTGGTTCTGACCCATCATGCATCACGAACGCCGAGTACCTGGTTACCAGTAAGAGCCGAATCGCTGGGTCTTGCAGCAGAAAGGTAGGTGGCAGTTTTGGCGAAATATTTCTTCCCAAGATTGCTTTTTACATATTCTTATGTTTGAGCACATTTATCTTGAGTCGGGAGATTTTTGTTCAGCTTGACAAGTGTTTAACGCAAATGCAGGTTGCTAAATCCACAAACAGTTTCTGTCTCACGGTGCAGATTGCCGATTACTGACGTCTGATATTTTGTAACGTGACGCTTTACTTTGTGCTCATTGATGTGATATTTCTGTTCATATTTTAGATACAGTTTGTAGTAACTCATAACATTCATAGCAAACAAAAACGGGTGTTTTTAGAGTCGTTTTATTCTACTATTGACAAGGAGTTAGTAAACGAGGGACAACCTTTCTACGGACTGATTTATGCCACTTTGCATCGTTAAAAATTTCAGTATTGTGGATCCATGATAAATTTGTATTCTCAAAAAAAACAAAGCAAAATTTAAAATCGAAGCCTATTACTTGACTCGTTGCCTTCCGGCTCCAGTAAAAAGTGATGAAATTTCTCTAAGTCAAAAATTAGCTGGTAGTAACATTCAAATGAATTCAAGAAATTCAGATTATTTGATGTGATTTCCGCACCTCATTATTCATTGTTCGAATGCCGTACGGAATTTTCTTGTGTTCAACGTGGCCAGAATCGGTTAATCGATTGTACAAGTGAAAATGGTTTTATACAATGAAATACAGTTCAGAAAAGAAGTTCCAACCAAGTGAAAACTATAAAAGCAAAGAGAAAACATTCTTTTCCATGGCAACTGAAGACAGAGTTTAAATTAGTGGACGCACGATCGCCTGGGCGATATATAAGCGGCTTGCACGACTATGTTTTGAAACAAAGTAGCCTGTGGGCCACTTTCGATTTCAAGTACAAATGCATACACTTATCTGAGAAAAAAAAAACTATAGCATTTTAAATATTAAGAACTGTACAATTACTCAGATATTTAGGACTTTGCTGTAATTTTGAGTATAACTAAGTATGGATCCGTACACGATTTGGGAGCTTCCCTCGTCAATGGTGCCATAGAAATAAAACAGTTCGTATACATTTGAGGTAATGAAAAATAAGTTCTACAGCAACCAGGCAAATGAACGTCAATGGCATAAAATGAACCTTCGGACAACTTCTTGTTTATCATGCATGGTGTAGCATCATAATTAAATAAACTAAAGTACGAATATTCGTTCAGCCATGATCAAACGTAATTATTCCTATCTACCCGCCGAGGCAATTTCCCTTTCGTAAACCGCCGTTGCCATTTGGAACAGTCGTTGCCATTGTTGAAACAGTCGTTTCCATTCATAACATCCTTGACATTTCAGACCACGCGAGCAGTGACAAAACGTGATAAGTTCGTGAAAATAGATCAATTACGTATTTTCAAGGAGTCGCTTTTGCTTTTTATTTGTAACCAATTTCGAAAAACGAACTAAGGGTATACAACTCCCACTAAGCTTTTGATTCATCACAAATAATTAGTGCATAATTTCAGTTTACTATTTTAAGAACAAACACCTAATCACAGAAGTTTGGGTTGCCTTTGAAGCAACTGAAATAGAGTTTAACTAAATGGTGGAATATTATTAGGTAAGAATTCGAAAATCTTTGGTTCTTTGTGGCTGCAATTCAGGTAGGTATAAATTTATTGATCTGACAGCGGTTAAAATCTGCATAATAAACCGAAAAATTGACTCGATTATTGTCTCGTGAAATTAAATAACTGAACTTCTTACGGATACTGCGAAAGGTTACATAACGGTCAACAAACACCTTTACAGATCAGAACTGTGGTTAAATTCTGATAAAAAGTTTTCTTAAGGGTTGCTCGGCCATGCTAAACTATGACAGACATTTCTACCTCACGTTACTCATTCGAACAGAGCCGCCAACCTCGTACCCAGGCCTGGGTACGAGTTTGCAGAGCCGCATGTTTGACAAAAAGATATGTAATAAAGTAGCCATGTTGTAATATGAGAAGCGATTGTTTTCAATTTTAAATAACATGATTAGCTCAAAACGATACATTAGCTCCACTCGATTTTCGCATGATAGCTGACCAGTTTATTTGTCTGAATCGTAACGTGGTGCTGGACTTGCAGTCGTAGTGAGTAGAATGGAGTTGGCAGACCGTAAAAATAGTTGTTGCTTTTAACTAAACCATGCATTAATTTTAGATTTATAAAAGGACTCAAGAAAGAATCTGCAGTAGTAGGGAAAGGGGGCTTCTAGCGCACCCTTATTTCAATATGAATTTGTGCTTAATTAAGCGATAAAATCTACCCTCGGTTAAGCGGGATTACCGCTTAATTAAACGATAAAGTATAAATTAAGTGATAAACCACCAAAGGTAGCGGGAATCACGCTTAATTAAGCGATAAAGTATAAATTAATGTGAATCCTGCTTAATTTATAAGAGATGTAATTTGGAAGTGCTTTTGGAAAATTGAAAAAAACGAGTTAAATAAAATAAAAATATATTATATCAAGTTCGAAAAAATATGGGTAATGTGTTACGTATTGAAGAACCCAATTCCGATGAAGAACTCTATCTCGATTAAGGTAATTCTATAACATATGAATAGGAATATTATAAGATCTAATGGTGAGATAAGAAATGAAAAAAGGAATGTGACAAGATATTTAGGTGATAGTAATGTAATACGATACTTAGATCATTGTATTGTCATAAAATATGAAGAAATAAGTGTGGCAAGAATTGAAGATGATGATGGTAATGTCATAAGATATAAGGGCCTTTATAATATAGATTTGATATAACACTCGCTCTGATTGGTCAAAAACCGTGCTTTATTAGAGGATAGAGTGATAGTT
>JAOCPT020551459.1:0-11140 GCA_026546935.2 Palythoa grandiflora | reverse complement strand
TGGTTTTAGATTGGCGTGAAACGCCGCCTTTGGAGGGAAGAGCGCTCGCGAAAAGATTCGATTTTAGCCCCTCTTCTTCGGTGTTTTGAGCTGTTTTCGGTACAAAATGGTATTTTCTTATTTTCACCAAAACAAAAAGGTATTTCGACTAACGATTCACATTGCCATTAATAACTCAATTGTACGTACTTGTGGGCAAAGTATAAGCGAAAAGTGATTTTTGAGTTGTTTCCGAATTTTTCAAATTTTGTTTGATTTTTGTAGGGACGCCCTCTTAATAGCTTAAAAAAATTTGGAATCTTTGCCTGCGATCGAGTCCTTGAATAAAATCAATATTCCGTCACTACAAAAAAGCGTTCTGTTGCTTTCGGATTTTAATAATGCTCCATTTAGCCTTGGGTTAAAGTCTGGGCGGCAAATTAATATCAAGTCTACGCTTTTTTATGAAGCATATTGTAGGTGTTTTAGAATATATAACCCGAGTTCAAACCTTAAACAATAAACCTATCAAAACCACCTTTCAACATGCTCAAACAAAGACTTGAACTGTTATAATTCTCGCTTCTACTATAAACAATTCGCCATATAATGCCGTAGTAAATTGTATTAACTTCCAGCATTTCACTAAATTCAACTGAGTTCATTAAATGTGAGGTTCGAGTTTATGAATATAATAACTACGACAGATCCAAAATTCCGATGTGTCTTTGAAATAAACGGCCTTAATTTATGAAACACTCAGGTATAAAAAACAGGGAGCGAAAACAAAACACTCCATTTAGTATTCACCTTCATTTCAATATCCTGCTTGCGATAACCAAATACATGTATGTCATCTTTGAATATATAGAAAGACCTTCCAGCGGTTGGAGGTTGGTCGGTCCAAGATTTTCTAGAGAATAGTCTACTTGCGATTTATCTGGGAGTACGTTGGATTCGTACGCATTTTCTAGTAGGAGATATTGGGCTTTTGGATCGAAGACCCATACTAGCAAAAGTCTGTTGTACCGCAATATGTCTATTTTCTTCCATGTTTTTGCAATTGTGGTTGCCAGTATATATTTGGTTGCTATTTGTCTAAAAGGATAGGCAGTTGTAGTTGCCAATATATTTTGGATTGCTATTTGTCTAAAAGGAAGTGCAATTGTAGTTGCCAATATGCTATTTGTCTATATGGCAATGAAATTGTAGATACTATATGTATTTGGTTTAAAATTGGAAAAACTTTTTGTTCGGATAGTATATGGAGAAAATATATAGTAGATGGGACAAAATGGTGTTTGGGAAGCGTTTTGGAGCTCTACAAGAATGTTTCGTTGCTAAAACATAAGGTTGCCGCGGCAAAAAATAGACGGTAGTAAGCAGTGACCTTCAATCAAGTTTCTTTGACGTTCACTTTTGTGAGGTTCACAATGAGTTGCTGTGGTATTTTATCCATAGATTGCAATATTGCTGCATTTATTGTGGATCTTCAAGTAGGACGACGGGTTTGACATTTATTCATGTGACTGGTGCATTTAGTTGGTTTAATTTATTACCGGGTGATCCACAAACAGCTCTTTTTGATCATTCATCACACCTTTTATGGTTAACGTTAATCATACAAGGCTCTTTATGGGATACACAATATAGTTTTTCTTTTTTATCTTTAAAATTATATGATGCTATTTTATAACAATTTAATTCAATGCGTCTTTTATTTATTACTTCAATCATTTCGTCGGTTTTATGTTCTATATATACGCACCATTTCGCTTTTTGACAAGGTAAAGCAACAGTTGGTTGTTTATTACAATCGGGGTTTCAATGTTTTTTTGTTTCTAACGCCAATCATTTCGTCAGTTTTATGATCTGAGAACCCTTTCGGTTTTTGACCAGCTAAATTAAAACAAGCTTGCTCAATACAATCGAGGTTTATACATTTTTTGTTTCTAACATCAATCATTTCATCTGTTTGATGAGCTTTACAGAATTTTGGTTTCTCTCCAGCAAAGTTAGAATTTGCCTGATTTTTACAATCAGGATGACAGCAATGTCTTTTCATCTTATTTTGTAATATCGTATTTCTTTAAAAGTCTTTTTTGATCTTAATTAATAGACTTAATAATATCGTATTTCTTTAGAATGAAAATTCATTTTTAATCATAGATAGTTGGTGACCAAAAAGAAGTTCGTCATTCAAGTGGTATTATTTTTTTGATTGGTGCATGTCATTTTTTGGTGGTGTTATAGCTCATCTAAGAAGTATAATCGGAGTCAAAGCTATAAGCGTAATGATACCACCTGTCCGGAAGCCGAGCAGGCTGTGGGGCAGGTGGTATCATTTTCACTCCGATTATACTACTTAGGAGCATGGCCAGTTTTATATTATGTCTCAAGATATAACTATTTTTGTCCTAAACTTTTTCTGTTTGCTACTGGGTTTTCGCATAATAATTTAAAGTCTTATATACATAAAAATCTACTGTTTCTCAATTTAAAAGTTTTTAAAAATAAATTTAATTTTAAAATGTCCCGACGTTTTAGATATTACTCTATTCTTCTTTAGGGGAAGTGATCGGGAAACAATTCTGTGAGGTGAGTTCAGTTTTAAGTTAGTTCAACACTCAAATACTAGCTCTCTTGGTAATTTTAGCTCATCGTCACGGTTGATAGAATTGTTTGTTCAGTTTTGTTACTTTGCCAAGCTCAGTTCAATTAAGAACGTCATAAAAGGTCTTTTTGTGGTGTTCAGCGAGAGCATAGTTTTGAGCTTCTAACTGTGCCGCAGCTTTTTTGTGCTCTGGTTTTGAATTTTCGCTTACACTTGCCTATTTATACGGACGATATTTTATAGACAACTCTTTGTGTGTCTTCGGTGGAAACTGGGTCTTTTGGCTTGGGGAACATGCTACTGATGGTCTTGTACGGCTAGAGGATAACTTGAACGTTATGTTGGTTTAATATTTCTTAATGCATGGGCTCAGACACTCCTCCTATATAGGGAACGGTAGTAAATCTCGTTAGCTCTTTCGTTGTAGTATATCGTGGTATCTGTTGTTTGTAGGATTAGTCGCTGATCTCAAGATAAAACGTTTAGGATAATGGTTAGAATTTAGCTCTATTATCGTCGAGCAATGAACGCTTGATAGAAACTTAACAAGCTACAAAAACGCTAGAGTATAACAACTATTCGTTCACAACAATCTGACATCACAATTAGTAAATTATGAGCAAGAGTTCAAAAATAAACGATCTTCGGAGCTTTTTACTTCAGTTTTGTTGCAAAACGAACCTCACGTTTAAAAGAGAGAACTTGGACTTTTACTTACACAAATGACTTCATATGTAAAGTGCAATAACAAATTTCATATTTGATACTGCACATACTACCAAGTGTCTACTGAGTCCGTTCTTCCGCTACCAGTGTATATAGCGTTTGATAGCGCGCACAGTTCGATAGCTATCTTGGGGGTATCGCTCGCCATTTCCCCTTGCAACTTTCGCATCACGAACTTGGTCAGCCCGACAGAATCGTTGAAACTTTTAACACGCGTGTCTTGCAATTCCGCATATACCTCCCTGACTCTTTCCTCCTGGGAGGTTTTACTTTTCTTAGTAACTGCCATTTTGTTACAGGATATACTTTGTCAAACAACTTTACTTTTTCTTCCAAACTTTTTAGCTCTTGAAACCGTCCTCTTTCCTCCATGGCGTAAAACGAATAGCGAGAATAGTGAGGCAAACGTGGGAATGACGTGCTACAGATAATTAAAATACGCCGGCTAAAAGATGAACAAAGCTAATTTAAACGTTTCGTTGCGTTCAGTGTTCAGGCCATTAGGTTATACAAAGTATTAGCGACATTAGTAATATAATAGGCTTCTTTGGCTTCATGTATAGCATCGCATGTGAAAAATATTTGTTATATCAGGATTAGTAACATATTAGAAGAAGAAAGATTAGGGCTTTTTAAGAACATTTCTTTAAAGCCCTAAACATTCTGCTTCTAATATGTTACTAATTCCGATGGAAGAAATCTTTTTCTCGCGCAATACTATACTTAAATAATTCCAAAGCCTATTATATTAGTTGCTTACTGGCCCACTTTCCCCGAGTGGGAAATAGGGCAGCGACACGGCGACGTCATTTTTGGCGGTCTCTTGCGAGTTAAAATGCCTCACCACACGTCAAACCCATTTCTTGGAGCTCCCTTCATCATTTTGCGTTTACGAGATAAATGTGTCTGTTGTTTGATGTTTCTATATCTTCATTGGCAACTCTTTATCTTTGTTGGTCACATTTATCAAAATTGTTGTCTTGGCCTGTTCCGTGAGCTCGTCTAGTTTAGACTAGGCTTCAATGCTTAGAACTGTCTTAATAAAACATGACGTTTTGGCAAATTTGAGCCTCGTTGTTATTATAAAATTGTTCTTATAAAAAAAATTCCGTGTAACGGATTAGAAAGTGACAAAATGCATGCAGAACAGCAGTTTCTCGCTTTCGACAAACAACCCAATTTCTTCCAGGTACACAATCCTTTTTTAGATCTTGACTCCAGGAATTACGCTAAAGCCCTCGAGTTATAAACAGTTTGTTGTGTGCAATAGTATGCATCATCAATGCATATCAGCAGCTCTAAATAACAAATAACGATTTTTTTTTTCGAGCGATTCTATTTGTTTGTAAAACATTTTAGAATTTTCAAATTTGCAGTTTCATTTCATTACGAGTAATTTTTTTATTACTCGTAATGAAATGAAACTGCAAATTTTAATTCAGACTAGGGAATATAATTCCAACTGAAACAATTCAGTTTAATCCCGTTCTGGGGCACCTGAATATTTTGCTCAAAATCGCATAAATTTTGAATTATTTTTTAGTCATCAGTTCAGTTGTGATTAACACGACCCTTGGGCTATAACTATAGTTTCTTCTTTGTGCTAATCAAGTTCTCAGTAACAAGTCTGTGTTAGTGTTATCTTAGCAATCCACACAAGATATATTCAAAATAGGAGTTAAATGGCGCATTCTTATTGGTTTTTGTATGAACTCTTTTCATCCATAACAATTTTCATTCTTCCGGAGTATAGTGTACACGCTTTTTTATAAGAACAATTTTATAAAAACAAGGCTCAAATTTGCCAAAATTGAAGAACAAGCTCAGGCTGAGGCTTGGTAGCTAGGAAAGTTTTTGTGGTAGAAAATGAGCTAAAAGTTAACGGTACAGCATAAAACATAAAAAGGTTTAGTGTAAAGACTGCTCAACAAACAATGAAGGTAGTTTGCCTCACAATTCAGCCATACAATACATGTGTGGCGCAAGGTGTTTTATTTTCCAATACCTTTTTTTTTATTTTGTTTTTTCTTCAATAAAAACCGCTCACAAAAATAAGAACAATTCAAGAACAAATTGAGGCTGTAATCGCCAAAAAATTAAGAACAATGAGCCTCGGAAAAACTTACTGGTTCTTATAACAAAAACGCGTGTAGATCTGTTGGATGAAAACTGACACATTGAAACCCATACAAAAGAGGATCTAATACAGTGTGTAGATCTCAAACAATTCTAGGAGTAGGTTTTTAGTGCATGAATTGGTGCGCATGGATAAGTAGTTTTCTAGTTGTTTATCAAGTGCGACAGTTTCTACGATGTTGTAACTGAAGTTTTCCGATCAATAACAAGTAAAAACATAAAGCATGAAATAGTCTTTAGGAATCCTTTCGCTTTTAAAATCTATCTTAAATCGCCTCATCGAAACTTTTCAGTAAAGATTTACACCACTTTGAAAAATAAAATTTGTCAAATTCCTAGCTGTATCTGTGTGTATTGTAAAACTAGCTGAAATGTTATTGGTTGAAGACCCGCGAGCTGAAAAAAGTTATTCCTCTGTTTTGTGATTGTACGAGCTAAACTTATGAGTTTATTTCTTAACCACATCCCACAATCGTTGTGCTTACAGTGCCAAACCAAATCAAATCTAGACGTAACAAATCGGTTAATGATTACAGTATCTTTCTCTCTTAACATATTTACAGCTGTTTTGAAATATGGAAAACACAACCAGCGCTTGCCCGAAGAAACTACAGCAGAACATAAAAGAGATACTCGAAAATATAGAGTCCACGTGTAGTTTACTACAAGAATGCCCTCGAATCAAAAAATTATGTACAAAATTCTGCAAAAACGTACAACCTGTTGCTAAAAAGCTAATCAAAAACGCTTGTGAGGATCCAAAAGTTCTCCCATGTATCGAAGGTATTGGGTTATTTTCAGTTTCGGTTTACCTGCTTATTCGATCGTATAATCTCTCACGAGAGATGAATATTAATAAACACGTTTTAAACGTGGATGAACACAGGAGACAACTTGATGCCTTTTTCAAAGGTAAAATCAAGCAACTTCTCAAGTATCTTAACAAAAAGATGAAGAAGTCAGATAAGATCAAGAAGGCGATAGAAACCATCGAGTATCTGAAGGAGCAGTTTAAAGAATGCCTCAAAGAACTAAAAGATATGCTTCAAAATGTACATTCGGAGGCACTGGATAACATGAATTTGCAAACCAAAGTCAGTTACCTTTTTTATAGCTCGGCAGCCCCTTCGTTGGCAGCTGCAGCTGGAGCGATGGCCTTTACTGCCCCGTTAGCGGTACCCCTGGGCTTTGCAGCTGTTGTTGGTGCTGTTATAGCAGGAACTTCCTACAACAAGTCTAATTCACCTAGGGAGAAAGAAAGACAATTAAAGGACGTGCTTGACGACATCTACAAATGCATGGCAGATATTGAAGCAACGATAATAAATCTGACTTACGCTTACAAGAACTTAAACAACGCCGTCGTAAAAGAAATTGTTGTATTATTTCCTAAATATTGTGATCGTGAATTGCTAAACGATACCGCTGATTCAGCTGTTTAGGATTAGGGCACATCAAGAACTTTGCTAGAAATACCACTTTTGTTCTTTTATCCTGTAAACCCAATGCATTTCATTCTTATCTTTTAAGTAGCCACTACTGTCATCGGGCTGTTAAGTAAGAGTTAAAACTTTTTTTTTTGCTGGAATTTTAAATGTTCAGTCTAGTCTTTCTATGTGCTCTGTGTGAAATGACACTATGCTCAGCTTTTTGCTGTTCGGCAAAAGTATTGAGAAAAATAGTTTCTAATAATTTGTACAAGATTTATAGATTGATTCGGCGTTGAGTGACAAAACAGCGGAAACATATTACTCGAAATTTGATTTCATTCCAGCGGTGACTGGTTTACTACTAATGATCATGACTCCATGAGTACAGTTCTACCTGAAACACGATTTTTTCTCGCCAAGTTGCGCTGTGATAAACAATTGATTTAAATGAAGTTTTTAGCGCGATAACTCCACTGTATTAAATTTCATCTCTGTTTGAGTCTTATAAAAACGTAATATACGGCAACCGAAAGTAACAGCACGGTTCTAGTAAAAGTTTCAGCCGTAAAAACGCATCGTATGTGCAAAGGGCTCCATTATGATTTTGAACGGAGCCTTTGTTCCTTTTTGTCAGCACTCCACTTTAAAAGCGCATGTGTAAATCTTACGTTTAGATGTTTGGCACCCGTAAAAAAATCAAACAAAAATAGCACTTTGGTTCTGGTAAAATGAGAATTCTAACAGTAAGGGTATATGAGACCGTAGAATCATAAGAAAATAAGGCACTTGAAGCATAAGGGATGGAGTTTTTAAAACTCTATTTTCACCAAATATAAATAATAGGAGGCTGGGTATAGACTGCATATATGATGACGCATAATAGCCCATCACGTGACCATGCCCGCCATAATCTTCAGTAATGTAGTAAACGGCAGTTTTGAGTGCCAAAACTTTAGAAAAGACACAATTATATTGTGTTTTTTGCTATTTGCTGGGTGCCTGAGCTCATCATAAAGGGCTAAGAAGGCTTAAACGTGTCATTATCGAAGAACTGTATATTGGCCCTTAGTTTGACGAATTTATTTTTATTTTATCAGCTTCGCCAAGACACAATTACAAAATACAAACAAAAAATAATAACAAAGAAATAGATTCAGGGATTGGCAGGGACACCGCAACAGCTTACGCCAATTACTGCAGGCAATTTGTTGGCATGCTCATTTCGATCGCCTGTTAGTTTGTCATTCATGGAAAAGGGACCTTTGTAGTAAATGCCCTTGGTCTCACAAGCTGTACTCTGCATTTTTGCAAGTTTGACTAAGAGAACGATTAAAGCTTTAGGATGCTTTTCTGTGCAGATTGGTAGCGTGGTCTGATGTATATAAACTACAAATTTGATGGGGGAGGACTCTCCCGCGTGAAAATATTGGGATTTTTCCATCATGCAACGGGACAAACTTTTGAAGTGTTAGCTTTAGCAAAGTTGTTAGCGGAAATGGGGTTTTTGCAGTCTGGATTTGACAGGTTTTCAAAGCAAGTTGCATGTCAAGAAAGCAGAAGAGTTGTTTTATAGGATTTTGCAAGTCGCGAAAGATGAAGGGTGAAATAAGTCTTGGGAGAGCTTGTTATATAACTTGGGCGATCAGTGGGATACATTTTTTAAAAATATGTTTAAAACCGATCTGTTAAAATCTTTTCCACGAATTTTCGGCAGCGCGTACTGTTGCCTTTCTCAAGTGTATGGTTTAAAATTACAATAGTGGCTAAAATAGGAGATAAAATGAATAAATTATAAAACTGTAAAACTCTAGGGAGTGTGCAATAATGGAATAAAACAACAATAAAATCAGTCAAGCTTAGCTGACTATAGAAATATATAAGTATTAAAATGCAATGATAATAAAAAAAATTGTTCGCTAGTGTTCTTTAAAGTTCTTAATTAAAGGCAGATATGCTCTTGAAAAATCCCTGCATTCGTTGACTGTGTTGTTATTGATCGTTGAATAAGAGGACTCTAAAAACAACCGTCTGGCAAAATTATGTTCGTTAGTTTCCAAAATTTGTGCATAGCGTGGATGTATGTCGTGCGCAGTGGTCATGGTAGGGTGTCTTATTGCTAATTCCCTGCTGACCACTCGCACTGGGTTGTGCTCTGCGGAACACGAGTGCCAGCTCCTATAAAGATTTAGCTAGCTAAGAATTTATGCAAGTGCTTATCTAATTATTTTTATAGCCAGGGAAGAGATGGTTTTATAAGAGTGTGGGAAAATGCAGAGGGTATCTACAAGCTTGTTTCAAGTCTAACCAATCCTGCTATTGGATTCTGTAAAGTTTCTACACTAAAGAAAGGTAATTAGTTGTTGCATGTGAACGCAAATTAAGATTCACTTCATGTAAAACTTTGATGTTCTTTTTCACAGAGCAAATATATTTATCATGATTGTAAAATATTATTTTGTTTTTAATTTTATTTATAGATATTAGAATATCATGGAGCAAGGTGCAGGGTAGCTGGAGGGACTTCAAGCCCTTTATTGATTTTTTCATTGATATTGAAATTTTGAAAAAAAAATTATAAAATGGATACAGACCATAGAATTTCATGGTAACAATCCAAAGACTCTACGAAACCACAGTTTTGTTTCCTCTGTTTAATTAGTATTAGGCTGCTGACTGTTAGATATATTATATAGAATTACCTCAGTTGTTAACCAACTGAACCTAAGGTGAGGTCTGTGATGTCAGCCATAAAACTGTTGAAATAAAATGTGTTTGCAGAAGTATCATGGCATCTGCCCGGAAAAAAATCTGTAACATTTTGAAAACAGTCTTGCAGAACTTTGAGATTTCATGAGGGAAAACTGATGCATGTGCTACGGACCACTAGCTCATTGTTCTTGTCACTGTTGAAGTACAACATACTAGAATGTCAGTCTAATGTGTGTTTTCTATGTGTTAAAAATGGGTTTTCATCATCTTGTTTACAGAGCTATTAAGAAAGTAGGTACTGATGGGTTATGGGCATGGAACCCCAAAAATTGTTCTCATAAAAGTTAAAATACTTTTGCCTGCAGATTGTATGAGTTTAGAATGGCTAAATTACCGTATTTATTCGAATAAACGCCGCCCTCGATTAAACGCCGCCCTCGAATAAACGCTGCACCTGAGATCCAAAATATTAATAAACGCCGCCCTCGAATAAACGCCGCACCCTGGAACAGACAACAAACTAAAACATCAAATTTATGACGTTCACTTTTTACAAACGCAGAGCAGAGTTGTTTAAAACTATAAGTTTAAAGTTTGAAAGGCAGTTTAAAGATTTCGTGATCGGTACAGCCAGACAAAGAACTGAGTGTATAATTTTTCCTCTTTTTTAAAGAAACATTACGGGTGGTTGTTTAAAAAAATAAACAGCATTTGAAATAAATGCCGCCCTCAAATAAACGCCGCCCTTGAATAAACACCGCACCCAAATCATGAAAAATTTAATAAATGCCGCGGCGTTTATTCGAGTAAATACGGTATTTGAAGTACTACCAATCCAAAAATTACTCTGCACTTACACTGACTAAAAATGTATGGCATGAAGAAATGAAAGAACAGGATTGGAAAAATCATTTGACTGATACTTAAAAAGTTCAATTTAAAAGAATATTTAAGTGTTGTAGGTGGTGGTTGAGATGTCTTCACTCCAGTGGAAGAGGGCAAAGAATAATTTGAGTGCTATTCAATATTTTGAAGTTGAATTTGGAAAGCTTAAACTGCACACATTGTGACAAATCATATTTTTATTCTCATGAGTAATAACTACTATACACAACTGTTTCATTTACAGTAATTCTAGTTCACCCTCAGTGGCTTAGATGAGCCCAATAAATTAACTTGCACCCAACAGATATGGCAGTATCGCCCAGTATGTAGAGTATACTGTATTTCAATAATTTACAACAGTTTATTTCACAGATGGTTGTCCTTGTTGGATGGCAGTTCCTGGATCAGAGCAATCACAGGTGTTGCAATTTATAGGATACAATAAAATAATAATAATAATAATAATTATTATTATTATTATTATTATTGTTATTATTTATTATTATTATTATTATTAAATTATTATTATTATTATTATTGCCATGGCAAATATCTGTTGTATATTAAAGGTCCATTTAAACGGATCAAATATGTTGGTCACATGTTGGTCAAACATTATCCAACATAATTTGTTGGGCAGTGTTGGATAGTGTTTAATCAG
>JAOCPT020551417.1:0-11143 GCA_026546935.2 Palythoa grandiflora | reverse complement strand
ATTTGATAAACCTACATATCTTCTCTTTATCATATCTGGCTGTATAATTCAGTGAAATTATCTCTATTTACTGGAAAACTATCCTATGAAAGTGTTTATGGTGCGCTATAATCACTAATTTTCGAGCTTAAAGAAAAAAAAGCTTAAATGGGCAAATGCAAGTGCTATACACATACACGCTTTTTTATAAGAACCAGTAAATTTTGCCGAGGCTCATTGTTCTGAATTTTTTTGGCGACTTTAGCCTCAATTTGTTCTTAAAATTGTTATTATTTCTGTGATCATTTTTTATCGAAGAAAAAAACAAATAAAACTTGGTGCTGGAAAATGAAACACCTTGCGCCACACATGTATTGTACTGCAGAATTTAGAGGCGAACTACCTTCATTGTCTTAATAACAGTGAATCTTTTTGTGTTTTATGCTGTATCGATAATTTTTTGTCAATTTTCTACCACAAAAGCTTTCTTTGTTATCAAGCCTTAGCAAGTTTGAGCCTCGTTCTTATATGTAGTTTTTAAAAATGTGTGTATGCCGCAGATTAATCCACTCCTTTTTTCGCGGTGAGATTTAAGTGATACCAATACAAAATGTTTATTGTATTTGTAGTACAATACTTCTTTTCACGGACAAATCTGCATAAATTTTAAAAAAACAAACTTCTTAACCTACAACATATTACAAAAAACTAATACAATTACTGGTTCGATGAGTCTTTCTGCACAAACTTGCGGATTACACAACACTTCGAATTTATTTTGCTCTTAATTAACCTCCAAATTTTCTCTTTATCTTTGCCGTCGCCAACTGGATTCTTGGTTAATACAAGGACTTTAAGGGAATTGAGTTTGGTGCTGTCTAAAAGTTTTTTACCATAGTTCCCATCTGTATTGCTGTTTGCAAGTTCCTCATTGGTGAAGATTGACTGTAGGAGCTTCAGCGCACACAGGTGCCGTTCGCTTTCTTCACTTAGGGTTTTGAGAGAACAGGGGAGGCGGTTTTCACGGTTAAGAAGTGTTTCAGTTCCGATTTTTTCTACTTTGTTTATAGAGTCTGTACATAAGTTCCAATAGTATTCTCTTTCAGACTGGGCACTGTTCAGATGATCCTGGTGAGCATTAAGATATTGTGAATTTTCTGCATCGGAGAGGTTTGCCGCTCTCTGCAGTTTGCTGGTGTTTTGTTGGCAGGTAAAGCAGAGATCAGTCATAGGTTTTGCTACAACCACGTTAGGGTGAAACTGCTTCCACAGCTGTAGGAATTTCCTATAGCTATCTGCTCGCAAATCTGAAGCCTTGCATGCTGTTTCGTAGACTCACCAAATGCTGATCTTTGTTTCGGATGACGAAAGGACTTTAATATCATCACTTTTGAACCCGGGTATCATTCCTGGAAGGGAGATAGCATTTTCCTCAACGTACTTCGACAGAAATGTGTGAACATTTTCGATCATAGCCTGGGGAAGCGTGTTTTCAGGTAGTCGTTTAGCGTTACCATGAATCCTTGGAAAGATACCATGATTCTGATAGTGTTCTTTAAGCCTTCGAAGTCATGAGTCACTCAACCCATAAAAGTGCAAAAACATTTCCTTGTAGATAGGTAATGACTGGTAATAAAAGAAACATCCAGGGCTCCTGCTTCTTTTGACTCCAACAGACTCGCTGTGAGTGAAAGCCTGTATGTTTGCGAGAACAACCAGATCGAGTTCGTCATGTGACAGTTCCAGGCAGTACAACCACAACCATTCTTCAGGAATTTCTTGACGTTTTCAATAAATGATTCGTTTTCCATTTCTCCTTGATCAGTGTCGGCCATAGCGTCGACTTAAATTGCTTTGTATCAATTCTGATTATTGCTGAAAAGCGAATCTTTGTTGATCGTTATCGTGGCAGTAGAAAAATTGACCTGAGATGTTAAAATATTAGCATCTTGATAACCAGTGTTGTGTGACATCTTGTGGCACGTCGTCACTGTTTGCCTCACCAAACTTTTCGACGGAAAAAAGTTCGATTCGGTCGAATAGAATTAGAATCTTCGAAAGTTTTAATACTGGAAAATGAAAGTGCTCGAGGTTATTCATGCTGCTATTGAAGTGCAGTATCTCGCGACGTAAATGTAATACAACAAGGGAATTCTGTAAGAATAAAGATGGCACCGGGCTCAAGTTTCACATGCAACAGCAAAACAAAAACAATTGAAAAGACGTGAAAGAAACATTCTTGTTCACGTACAGCAGTTCAAATATAACTATTTTTGCCCCATAGGCCGGCAGATTGAATGCTTTAACTGACTGGAACTGTAGAACCGCGCGAACAAGTATAAGATGTTTTTGAGTGAGCGGATGACATTACAGGCTCGTACGCATGATTAATTATTTTTTTTGAACGAATCCAACAAGTTGGTGTTTCCAGCGAACGAACAGCCAACACGTTCGAACAAGTCAGTGTTTTCAGTGAACGGGTGATCAAGTCGTTCGAATGAGTTGGTATTTTCCGTGAACGGGTGATCAAGTCATTCGAACGAGTTGGAATTTTCAGTGAACGGGTGACAAAGTCGTTCGAACGAGTGGATCTTTTTACCTAACGGGTGACTAAGCCGTTCGAACGGATGCAAATTTTTTCGAACGGCTTTGTACAGGTTTAAACGGAATCCTGTTTAAGAATGGAAAGTCGTCAAAGTACGTTTTCCCGTGCAAGGTCACATTTGTTGAAACAGGTATAGTAATTGTGAACTTTACCTTGAGTGAAAAACTCTTTTATCAACGCTTCACACTCTACCTGTGACAACACAGGATGGATGCTTGTGCTTTCGGCTGTTTTGTCACCTTCATCAACACGTGCTGTGAATTACTCATCGTGGGAATCGCTGGTGTTTGCCGATCACCGTTATAGGCAGTTTTCTCCCCTTCATCAACACGTGCTGCTGAATTACTCGTCGTGGGAATCGCTGGTGTTTGCGGATTGCCGTTATAGGCAGTTTTCTCCCCTTCATCAACACGTGCTGCTGAATTACTCATCGTGGGAATCGCTGGTGTTTGCTGATTGCAATCACCGGCTGTTTTCATCTACCTGGCTTTCCGTTCTTTGTGATTTACAGAAATAACAATCAATTCCAGGCTGACTTGAAGTAGGTTTTCTTTTGCTCATGAGTACTTGATAATTAAATACACACTAGGAATTCACGCCTTCTTTTGACACGCCGAACGCCATGCCGAACTTGTTGACAACAAACATCGGTCAGTGGAATTTCACAAAAGGTAGGAGCTGCGCATTGGCATTGTGTAATACGTTTTGCTGCTCAAAATGGCTTCCAAGTGTAACTCGGTCGATTCACGCGATCGTTACGTTAAAAATCTACATGTAGATACAAAATAAGGAGGCAAGACACAAAGAAACAATTGTTTATTTCAGCAGGTAAATGTTTAAAAACAGATTTAAATTTATTTCGCTTTGTGTCATTTTATAGCAAGCTTATCACCGAAAAGTAGGCAGCTCTAAATTCAAAGTAGCTGGTTTTTTAGCTGGCTGCCGGCACTTAATGAGAACCCTGCAATAGAATTATGACTTTTTAAAGGGAACTTAACATTTTATATTTATTATTTGTATTTAATTGATTCTCCGGCAGATATTAAAACTACGTATAGCAAATTGCAATTTGAAACAGATTTAATTGTACATTTTCAAATATGTGTTTGAATGAAAACAAGGCTGGCTACCACCATACATTTGCTTGTGACATTGCACATTTTTATAAACTCACGTCTTTGTCAGTTTATGGGCTATATTTTTTAATCTTTCTTACCATACTATATGGCAAATAGTTCAAAATATTGTTACCCTAATATAGATATAAATTGACAAACAACACACTCAATTAAATTCTAATATCTTGCTCTCCATTCAGGGGGGTTGAGCTGCAAGAACTTTTACATTGACTATTTAGTACCTGGCCCAGCTACAACGTATTTAAAAATAATACCAGAAATGGAAAACGCATATCCATGTTAATATTAGAAAATATTCAAACATTTTTCTAAGTTTGGCAGAAGAATGTTTCCAAAATCTGAAATAACTAATCAACAAGACCTGTTCAAGATCTAGATAAATATCAAATGGGGAAAAACGGGAATATAAATTACAGTATACTTATGCACACATGCTGTTTTTTAATGCAACATTGAAATAGGTATACAAATTGCGTCCAATGAGTTTTGAACTCATATAATTAGAAAATCATATTTCCACAGCTTTGAACATGTCTTGTTTGCCATTCAACTGAAATAATCCCTATAGGCTGACCTAGTTACAGCTGCTTGAAAACTGTATCGGTTTCCTCCTAATTGCTGAAACTCGGTCAAGGCCCCTACTCCATTTTTTTTGTGCAACCTTTCTCCAGTCACCAGGCACAACGGTTCCATCGCCATTTTTGGAGTCAATGAAGCCTCCCTGTTCATAGTATGCATTGTCGGTAAGCTGCAGGTAGTTGTGTAAGCAGACAGTTGCTTTACTCTACCTTCAATTGACTCAACACTTGCGTGAATTGGTCTTCTTGTATTCTGAAGATGACTGTCGGATGACAGCCGAAATATTAACTCTAAAACATGGAATGGCTTCTCGTTATCATTTTTATAGTCTTCTGTATATCTGCCAGGAGACTGCAGGAATTCTGAGGGTGTTCTCAATGGCTCTTCTAGCTCTAGACAGTCTATAGTTGAACATTCTTTTTGACTCATCAAGGTTCTTACCAGGGTATAGTTTCATCAACCTTGGTTTCAATGGAAAGATTTCATCTCCAACAATAGTATATGGTACTGTTGAAGTTCCAACCTTCCTTGGAGGTGGAATCTTCAACATTTCTGGACCACGTTCAAACATCGAAAAAAGAGAGATTCCAAAAGGACTACTGCATCATTTTCTCTGCCAAAACTGACAGTATCCACAAACGAAAAACAGTACTTGGCATCACAGATAGCGAGGAGAACTATACTGTGAAATTTCTTGTAATTGTAAAATGCTTTCCAACTCGGTGGCAATATCAACCCATTCTTGGTTTTTGCTGGGTGACCTTAAGTAGATGTCTTTCAAAGCCAACTAAATACCATCACATGTATCTTTGATAATATTGGAGACAGTTGATCTTCCAATTCTGAATGTGAAAGACTTGGTACTCTGAGAATCACTCGAAGCTAAATATCTCGGGCATAAACACAGTCTTTCTCGTGCTGAAATTGGCTCCCTTGAACGGCAGTGCTGTTTGGATATATATGGTCCCACAAGCTTGTGCAGATATTAAAATCTTTCTGGGGTCATTCTTACAAACCTATTAAAGTAAGACAGTTTTTAGTTTAAAAAATGTTATCTGCACTGTTTATAAGCTTAATCGTAAAGAATAGCAAGACATGCACTGATGCAGCCACTATAATATTTTTAAAGTTGTTGGCCGCTTTTCACTAGTGTAGCAATTGAAAATCCGGCATTTGTCAGTAATTCAAATTTCTCACCAGTAGAAGTATTTTCGATGAAACAGTCGAAGCTCATTTAAAAGTTTTGGTAGAGTCATTATTGTCATCTATTCTTGACTACATACATGTCTAACCCAAAAGCGATGAGTTCTTTTTCGTTTCCGATTTGATCTATTTTTAATTAATGCCAGCAGGAGAAAAGCACTTCTTTGCAGAAAAACGCTTTCTTCGTCAGCCATGTTTCAAATACACGAGTGTCGTATAGATTACAAACTTGAAGTAATGTCGACAAACAAATTATTATCACTGTGGGAATTTGTGAAAGCTGACGTTTTGAGCGTTAGCCCTTCGTCAGAGCATCTGAAAAAGCTGAGAAAGTGAAGGGTTTATATAGGTACAGAAATGCAAATAGATGAAAGGCAATTGGTCAAAACTAATAATCACTAATAATCGTTTCTCCGATGTAAAGTTTTTGACCGGCTGAACAAGTGATAAAATAAATCAAATTGGTACTGGTACAAGTGAAAAAAATATAATGGTCAGATACCGCAAATATGTAAGTAGGGCCGGTAATTTGAGTGTGAGGAACAATAAACGGACAAGTTTTGCACTGTTTACGTGGGCATTTAAAGGTACCTGGTTCGCTAGTAGGTCGCAGAGCACTCTCATAAGAAGATTCTGCAAATTTTTGTCACATTTGAATGAAACTGGTGGAGGTTGGGAAAAAATGTTACCTCTTTGTGGATCGGACTGCAAAATTCTGAAATTACGAAGAATGATATTTTTGGCCGCTATAAGTGAGAATTAATGGGATTCTCTCTTTGCTGTTTGATTCAGCTGGCGTGAGAGCCATCTCCCTACTGACATTTTGGACTCGATTAAGTGCCTGGTTGATAACGTTATCTGGATAGCCGCGTTCTGAAAAAAATGCAGACATTTCAGAGCATTTAAACTGAAAATCCAAATTGTCACTGCATAGTCTACGAAGTCTAAGAAACCGAGAGTATGGAATAGAGTTTTCGACATGAGCCGGATGTGAAGATGTATAGGAAAGATAACTGTGTGAGTCTGTAGGTTTGTAGTGGACGCTGGTGGTCAACTCATTCTCTTGGATTGAGATTGTAATGTCCAAAAAAGTTAATAATATCTGAAACTTCCCAAATGAATTTAAGAGCCAGATGAAAAGAATCGACAAAATGAATGAACTGATCTAATTCGTCTTTAGTGCAAGATGTAGCACCAGGGCAGTCGTCAATGTATCTCCCAAAAAGTTCTGGTTGACCATAATACCTGTTGACTCATAAAAGAGCCGTGAACTGTGCTGAAGCTCATTGGAGCGTTAACTTTGGCAATTTAATGTAAAAACATGTAAGAAATTGATAGTGATCATTGGCGATTGTGAGCAATTCTACACATCTGTGATACCAGCGATCTGGCGATCGTGAGCGATCATATGGAAACTAGGCTTTAATAATTTTTTCATTCGATTATTATTCATAAGATGCAAATGTCAGTGCGTATAATGTTAGTTGCACAGTTAATATCTGAGAGCGTGATTTTGTTTATGTGGATTTTGATATATCGTCTGGGCAGCAATTGGCTGCATAAAATTATTTTTGATTTACCTTTTGTTCTTACTTCTTTTCCTCCAACAGGCTTGTCTCATCCGATTCAATGGAACTGGGCTGGGGAGAAAGACGTTTTGTGACTCTCAGGCCAACGTCTCTGTGTTTATCTTCTTTGAACTCTTTTCACAGCTTCCTGCTGTGTTTCTGAACAAACTGCCTTTCCTTGTATTTGTCTTTGACTTTGCCCCAAGAAACGGTGTTACATCAATTTCTTGCCAGTGCTTTTTAGTTTCTGAAATCTTGCTTGTTTCGTTCTTTTTTAGTATTGTTGAGCTCGTTTTATCGTGTGGTTGTCAATGTGGAACTTTATCCAGAATCTGGTTGAAGTTTGTATTAAATGTTTCTTTGAAAGGTTTATTATTTTATTTAAGTTTTTTTTATTTTGCTGTTTATTTTGTTGCGTTGGCCTTCTTTACCTGAAGTATTGGAGATAGAACAAGTTCGGAGTTTTGGTCTATAACCATAAAGTTCAGGATCATAATGAAAAGCATTCTGCCGCCTTGCTTCCTCAGTTGTTTCATTGTTGGCATGACACTTTTGGTCTAGAAAGGAATTTGTGACGGGAATCGGATTTATATCAAAATGTGGTTAGAAAATTTGTAATGATTGAATTTTGTAAATAGGATTTACATTGGTACAAAAAGCAAATTTTGGTAAGAATTAATTTGATTTTAGTGCTTTTTGAGACATTTTGTTAAATGGTAAAAGTTGTAAATGTAAAAACAACTGATGATAAATTCAGTTTCTAAGAATAAATTGAGCAATAATAAAGACAATTTTTATATTTGGTTTAACATTAAGAATTTGTTATAGAGTTTTCAGTTAAGGTTAAGTATTATATGAAGTTTGCTGTCACGTAAGTTACGTTTTTAGCTTGTCGTCAGAGTTTGGGTTAGGTAATTCTGTTGTTTTTAAGGATTGGTTTAGTATTATATGTGTAGGCGTGTGTTTATTGAATTGGGTATGATAACAAATGTATTATTTTATGACTGCAACAAGACTCGTACTTTTAAAAGTATCTGTCTAAAATGTAACACAACCTATAAATTTAGCCAGTAACGCTGAGTATATTATAAATTTGGTTTTATCTTAACATCTCTCCTTACTTGTCCAATTTCTTGTACTGGATCCATACATTTGTCTTCTGACTTGCTTTGGCTTGACTAACTACATTTGCAGAAGGATTGTGATATTTCCCTTCTGGTAAATGGTCTGAGAGCATTTTTAAGGATACAGTAGCAAATGAAGCAAAGATTACTAACAAAGTCTTTTTGGTACTTTCATCCCTTTCTTCAGTCGGCTCTATAAGTTTGAAATAAATGTTGCCCTTCGAAACAGGAACAGTGGCAAACAATGTCTTCTCCCCTCATAAACTTTGATGGGTCCTTAGACCACCTCCTAAAACAATTAACAAAGTGTGTATACTTCTCAGACATCTCCAGAATGCTGGCAGACTTATCTTCCAAAAAAAATGCCACGATGGTACAGTAATCAGTTTCGAGATCAGGCCTAATGCCCTGTCACCAACTATAAAGTAGGTCTTAACTCTAATTTCTTCATTAACAGCCCTTAAAAGATCGTTTTCGTCTTTGTATAAATTCAAAAATTATTTTCAATTCTTCAAAATAATAAAGTCCGACAGCATTATGAAACACAATATCAAACCTGTTTCCTACAAATGGTGCCAGGGGAACACTGACCTCATTACTATTTGCCTTATCTTTAAGAAAAGCCAAGAAGTCTACCTGATTTCTGGCACCCATTACATATGGTTCTAATTAAGCTAAGGCTACCAGATTCACCTTTGCTATAACTCCTGGCAATTAACTGGGAGCTAACTCTTGCTCCTTCAAAAATTAAATCCTCCCAGACTTTTCAAGCCTACTCAGCCATTGGACAGACCTACAACGTAATGCATTCCACAAAACAATCTATTAAGGGTTGAAAGCTTTCTCTTCTTTACTGATGGTACCCCAATTTTCAAATACTTTTAGGATAACCTCAGTTCTATATGAAATCAAAAGTTCATTAAATTTCTTCTGAAGAATGTGGCGGTTGTACATTAAATTCTTTACAGTAAACAACACCTTGGCTTTTCTTTCATCTAAATCTGCACCATTAAAACCTCTCATTCGGAAAATGCCCGCAAGGATGCTTTGGAGTACTTCCAGGTTTGTTTCAGCATTGCCTGTAAACATTTTCCTCAAGCCTAAGGTGAGAATGTCACCTGAACTAGTTCCTACTTGAAAGCACCCATAATGTTTGAAGGTGACATCACTATGTATGGTCATATTTTCTTTATCCCAATTCTCTGCAAGTGTTCTGGCAATTAAATTTTTTTTACCATGCTCGACTCTCCAAGAACTTGGCAAAAGTAGATCTTGGGAGGCGATCAAATTTCTTCCCTGCTGGTTTGGTTAAAACAGTTTCAACAACAATAAAAACTGTTGATACATAAAAATATGAAATCAATTTCTGGTAAACTTCTTACTTCATTCTTTTATGTGCCATCTTAAAAAAATTTTACTTTATCAAAACCATTCAAGATGTCTGCAATTTGTTCTTGTTTTTCTGCTAATTCATTTTTCAAAGAATCATTTTCCTCTCCTAAACGTTCAACTTTCTTTGCATAATCGTCATTTTGTTCACTCTCAAGTGGTATTGATTACTTCATTTTACATCTATTATGACTAGCTTTGTGCTGTGTCAACACTTTTGCATGTTTTGCTTTACCAAAATTTATGATTAAATATTCAATATGCTCCTCAAATTTCTTTACATGTGCATCATTTGCACTTGTCGAATTGTTTAATTCTGCCTTCAAATCTGAAATTTCAATTTATTTTTGCCTGATTTAAGCTCTTACTTTTCTGATGTCTTCTACACTCATCTATGCACTGCTCCAAAGCTAGTTCACTGGTTTTGCTCTAAAACAGCTGATTCTAATGAGGTGATGTGGCTTTTATCCCTTTCAAACCTTCTGCTAATTCAACCAATTCAAGATTTGAGAGCTGCAACTGCTGCAGCTCATCCGTGTTAGTTGGCAAGCCAGTGATTTTAAACTCTTTCTTTAAAAAAGATGCTAGGACTTCTCTCTGTTTTTCCAAAGAAGCTCTAGCTTTTCTTTTATAATGACGCAACTCTAAATCTAACTGCTTTTCCATCCAACTTTTTCAAATTTAAAATATTCCGAAATTCATTAAACAAGTAAGTCAAAAGTCCCATTTGTATGGTTTGAAATTCTGAAAGTTTTAAGTAAATCAAAAAGTACCACTGATGAAATACCAAATGCCTTGCAAGCAGGTCCCAGGGAGGATTTTTCCCCCTCTTTCTGGCTCTACTTCCACATCCTCACACTGACCACGTGGCCGTGCTACACTCTGCTCATGCAGGCGAGAGGAATCTTCAACTGAAACATTTCGAAATTCTCCAGAAATATCTTTTTTTAGCTTAGCCTTTACCATTTTCTTCAAATTTCGAATATGGATGAAACTACTACTTTTTCCCAATATGCTCTGTTCAAGTCACGCCCAATCACATTTTAAATAAAAGAAATTAATTGTTTCATATTTATTAGAGATCAATCCTGTCAAGCGACTTCCTTCACAAAACTCAAAGAAATAAAAAATCCGAAAGTTAAATAAGAAACACCTAACTTGCCTTCAAGTAAAAGATTTTTAAAGACCAAACAATCAAAATTATCAAGCATAAAATCATTTAACTCTCCTTGTGAGAAATTCCAGTGTCCTGTGCGTGGCAAAGAACTGATTTTCCTATGTGGGCTTCATCGAAAACCACATAAAAACATTGAAAAAATAATCGGTAAGAGTTTTTCTATTTATATAACTACCTTTCCTTAAAAAAAATATTCTAGATTAGCAAAAAAGTCATAAAAGAAGTGCTTAAACCGAAATTTACTTACCTTGTTAGTGGCGTACCAACAGGAAAAAGGGCTCATTGAGGTCTTGAGTTCGTCTTGGCAATGTTTGTTCACAGTTGAAAACGAGTTTGAAGTCGAGTGGTACCTTCTCAAGCAAGTGGCCACGGCCCGAGTG
>JAOCPT020551380.1:0-11146 GCA_026546935.2 Palythoa grandiflora | reverse complement strand
ATGGTGATGATGATGTTGATGATAATGATGTTGGTGATGATGATAGTCATGATGATGATGATGATGTTGGTGATGATGGTGGTTGCAATGATGATGACAATACTAGTTACGTATTTTAAAAATACTCTTGCTGAAGTTCCCAAGGTTTTTTCCACACAGTCAGTTTCTCTTATTTCCCGAGTAAGGCAGTAACAGATGGTGCAAACCAACCTCCAAAAGGCTGACAGCTTTCTCTGGGTGTTTCTCACGCTGTAACAGAGAGGCTCTCATCAGACAAGGAAAATCACTGTCAGGGTAATCTGCTTCAAGTTTGGTGATCATTGAGTTGCAAGCTTCCAGCTGAAAGAGTCATACAGGGAAGGAATATAATTGATCAGCTCAGTATTTTTTCTGTAAATTACTTGATTTCCCACCATACTGAACAATATTACTAAGTAAG
Organism: Palythoa grandiflora; assembly: GCA_026546935.2. Lineage (NCBI taxonomy): Eukaryota > Metazoa > Cnidaria > Anthozoa > Zoantharia > Sphenopidae > Palythoa > Palythoa grandiflora. The sequence goes on along the minus strand of JAOCPT020551380.1, from coordinate 10,707 downwards.
GCTACTCATTTACTCAATTCAATTCCCTTTCCACCTTACTGTACATGATTAACTATACAAATAACAATATCATTGTCACTCAGTGGTGTTAGACTGCAAAATAGTCTCTTCCTTTGCCGAGAGATCATAAATCCAAGAGCATTCATCAAATTGGAGACTAGGAAAAGGAAATGGACACACAGACAACAACAAAAAGGAATGGGGATGAGGGGAAGAACAAAGAGACTACTGCCTATGCAAAATTTCCATTGGTTAGTTTTTTTGACAGGAGCTGTCATCGGAATCATGCCACTTATGAAGGACGGGACTGTTTATCAGTCTATAGTTGTGTCTCCTACATTATTCCCCTCCCCACCCCACCCTGCTGTATATTATCAGTTCTAAACAGACCTGGTTTGAGTAGAGGAGAACAAGGCATCGATTGAATACAAGAGTCTGTTGTTGTGCCCGAGTGAGTTTGTGCTCCAGACCATCAGCTGATGCAGCTTTTACTTTCTTCTTGGAATCAAACACATCTCGATCCTAACAAAAACAAACAACACTCCTTTCAAAGATTTGTCGAGGTTCAAAGAAAGCTCTTCTCATCTAATTTTAAACTTCAAACTCTGTAGAAATATTAACAATTTAACTACACAAAATTCTCCTGTCTGTCCAAAAACGATTCAAAGTTATGAATTAAACTAAAACTTTCCTCAACTAACTATTTGATCACCATAATATCATTTTTATAATTATTTTTCCCATTTCTATGAACTTATATCAAGTCAAAGCTTCAGAGGTTTGACAATTTAACACAAAACCATACGTCATATAGTGAGTTGACTCAGCTAGGTTTCAGAAAAATATTTTATGCAGTTTACTGTTACACACCTTGTTGAGAGTGATGATATTATTTGATGCCACAGCAGCCACTGCAATATCACTTGGTCTGCATAGCAATTCAAACAGTAGGACAATAATTAGTATTAATTTTTAGTAATATTCTGATGATTATGGTGATGATGATGATGATGATGGCGAAGGTGATGATGATGATGATGATGATGATGATGGTGATGATGATGATGATGGTGATGATGGTGATGATGATGATGGTGATGATGGTGATGATGATGATAATGATGATGATGATGATGATGATGGTGATGATGATGATTGTGATGATGATGATGATGGTGATGATGATGATGATGATGGTGATGATGATGATGATGATGATGATGATGATGACACTGGATAGAAACTGACAAAGAACAGATCTAAAACTGGATCATATACATGCAAATCTGATGCTTTATAGAACTTAGCCATAGCAGCCCAATAAAGATACTTAATAAAATATAGGTATCTAGAGCCAACAGAGGAGTTTCTTTCATTCTGTACTTCAGGCTTGAGAACAATGTTCAGTGCTGAAGTCTAATGTAATACATCTAACCTTTTGGCCCAGCCCAGTTCTTTCAACCCTTCTTTTGTTAAACTGTTTACACAATGGTTCAGTTAAATGTCCTTTTTGGCAATAGCCAAACTTACACTTTATGTGATCAGTAATAGAGTACTGTGTGAATAAGGACTAACAATAAACTGTTAGTGTTCAAAAATAATGTTCATACCTTGACTTGAGTACTTGATTATACATCTTCATTGCTTCATCATTTCTACCCTGCAAGTGATAGGAGTAGCCAAGCTGTGTCCTGGAACCAAGTACATAGCACAGTATTTAACAATTATTACACAAATAGATGTTCATTTTGTAATTTACTTGTCCGATGATAAGGCTTACTATAATTATATCCAGGTTTCTTGTTGAAAAGAACTGAATCCTATAAAAAGTTTCATTTCATTTTCCTAAAATTCTGCTTCGATTTTACTCTTCAATAAAGTTTTAAGATAATGAAACTTTATTCAATAATATTGTAGTATCACTAACTTATCCAGTGCATGCAGAAAATTGTAATTTCCTTTTAACTAACAAATTTGGCAGTCACAATAAACTATCTATCAGCAGCAATATTTTAAAAATGAACGATTATCAAGTATTTTTATAAATGGGGAGTCAGGTTTGTGTAGTGATCATCATTAACACCTCCTAACTCTATGACCCAGGATCCTGACCACCAATGGTGACTAGATACATGTATTGGCTCTGGCGAGTAGAATTACCTGAAATATTACCTTTTACCCGTCCGGGTGTAAGTGAAAATTTTCATTTCAAGCATGTGTGAATGTATATAATTGGCTGTGGTAGGTTAGCTAATTAACATAGAAGAGCCACCCTGTGGAATGCTAATAAAACCATTATCATCATCATCATCATCACCATTATCATCATCATCACCACCATTATCGTCATCATTGTCATCATCATCACCAACATTATCATTATTATCACTGTCATCACCAACATCATCATCACCATCACCATCATCACCACCACCACCATTGTCATCATCATCACCACCACCATCATCGTCATCATTATCATCACCACCAACATCGTCATCATCACCATCATCATCATCATCACCATCACCACCATCATTGTCATCATCATCATCACCACCATCATTGTCATCATCATCACCAATATCATCATCATCACCATCAACATCATCACCACCACCATCATCATCATCACCAAAAAACAATCATTATCATCATCATCATCACCATCGTCATCACCATCATCATCGTCATGGTCATCACCATCATCATCATCACTACCATCATCATCAACATCATCATCATCACCACCATCATCATCACCATCATCACCATCATCATCATCATCATCATCATCATCACCATCATCATCATCATCATCACCATCATCATCATCACCAACATCATGATCATCATCATCATCAACATCATCAAAACCACCATCATTATTATCATCATCACCATCGTCATGGTCATGGTCATCACCATCATCATCACTACCATCATCATCACCAACATCATTGTCATCACAATCATGATCACCATTATCATCACCACCACCATTTTGGTTATTCCAACCATTACCCAAATAAACTAACTGACTACTCAGTTTCATGCATCTGTAAGATGATGTAAGATCATGGATAGTTATGCAAAATAGTTAATGTAAATTATTTTGGATGTATAGTTTGTACATACCTTGCTACACCAAGTTCTGATGCAATCTCTTCATCTGTAACGTCCTACACAGAGAATAGATAACAATGAGTTATCATCAGTAAGTGTGACTGTGTCATTAACTTTTTGGTACTATAATAGCCTAGGATTGACAGGAATGAAAATTTGGTAGGTAAAGATATAATTACTGAAAAATGCAAGAAAGGTTTAAAATAAAAAATCTGGTAAAATTTAGAAAATCTAAAAATACATTAAAATACATTTATATCAACATATCATTAAAATTCTTCGAAATAGAAAATAGAATTAATACGAGACATAAGTATGCAATTGACTCATTATGTGTAGGTCATCTGAACAGCCCACCCCCTTCCTTGGACTGATTGCTTCTGAAACTCAACAACCCCTAAGACAAACACAACTAGTGTATTAATTTATTTTGACACATGTATGTTTGTGTATACATAAAAAAACTAAGGAAAAATTCCAATTAATGAAGTCAACCTAAAATCTTATTAAAGAATGAATAAATTTAATGAGCGACTGACCGGGTCATCTTCAAGGCTTTTCTTGCAAAGCTCTGTTGGGTAAATTGATTCAAAATAAATCGATGATAATCTTCTTAAAGCTAAATCCATTGACGAGCCTAAGCGGCCCATTGGAACCAGTGCTTATCCCTGGTTTTTGTAGTGTTAATGAGAAGATGAGAGCCATTGACTCCCCCTGGACGGAACACTGATCCATCACAGGTTAACCCCCAGCAGAAGCTGGTACTCATTTTACTGACCTCATAAGGATGGGGAGCTATGAGTCAACTTTAACGAAAAAAGGTCACACAAATGTTCAATACTTGGGAGATTCGGGGCTTGGACCTGAGAACTTATGAAGGCAGATCTTACCACCGTGCCAACCACACCGCCATACATAATCTTCTTAACTATACTGTAATTATTTTTATGCTTAATATTGTAGAAAATGTTCTTCAACTTAACAAGGAAACTAGGTACTGATAGGTAAAGCCCACAAATACCAGCTGATTCAGGATTGCACCCTGGACACAGGTCTCAGCTAAGCTAAATCCTTTTACGAGCCTAAGTGGCCCGCTGGAGCCAGTGCTTATCTCTGGTTTCTGTAGTGTTAAGCGGATGAGAGTCATTGACTCCCCCTGGTCGGGACACTAATCTGTTGCCAATTAGCCCCCAGCAGAAGCTGGTACTCATTTTACCAAAATTGGAAGAATGAAAAGCTGAGTCAACTTTGGCGGAAAAGAAGATCACACAAATGTTCAACACTTGACTCCACAAGTGGGTTGAAATTATCAATTGCAATCTGATTTCAAGGGTTTTTCTCTGCAAACTCTGATTTTCTTCCCTTTCCAAAATCAGGATTCACTCCAAAATCAGGTTTCATTCCAAAATCTGAGCAGTTAAGCAATTACAAACAGTCACTGGCTGGGATTGACAAGCGACCACTTCATTTTCACAAGCATCAAACTAAAAACTCTATATTCATTTAATGTTTAATATTTGCAACTGAATAAAGCAAATACATATGGACTCTGAAAAACTCCAATGTTAACTACTTTGTCTCGTGGAAGATCCTTCAATCCTGCAAATTATACTCACAGCTAAATCCAAGCGATGTAACCTGTGCCTTCACGAGAAATATTTAATTATCTGCCATCCGTGACTTAGCTCCCTGAACACTAGAAACAAACTGGTCTCAACTTGCCGCTACAGAAAGAAATCCTATAATTGTACAAAAAATAGCCCTTTCTTAACTCCGAACAATGGACCCTTTTATCTGTATTGCACTTAGCTTTTGTGCCCTTCATATAATTTTATTTTGACATTCATATTCATATTATATATTCATAATTTTGCAGCTGCATTATTTCTTATTGTATGTATACTTTTGCATGGTAAATTATATCAGTCGCCTGACAAGTACAGCATTCACTGTATGAAACAGTGCTGTAGGAACAAATAATGTTGACTTGAACAATTTTTAATCTGACTGTATTTTTGCTCTACATTTGTATCAAGCACTCTGCCTGACGGTTTGGTCAATTGTATTTATATATAATATTTTGTTGTCTCCCAAAACAAGATCTTTTTTTCCGTCAAATCAGGATGAAGGGAAGCCATTTCAGTTTCTGAAACCAATAACAATTATTGCTGACATAAGACCAACCTTCAGCAAGTTTCAGTTTTTCCTCTGCCTGTTTGATTTTATTTTGTGCGAGAAGCAGGCAAGCAGAGTTGTAACACAGTTCGTAAGTATCCTCTCTCAAGCCTCCTGTGTCCTGAAACATAGGTTGACAAAGTATTAGGTAATTAAAGAAAAGAATAGTTAGACCAGTTAGCTTTCACAGTCTGGATTTGCTGTATGTACACTGGGTGCCCAAAAATCCATGAAAACTAAATTCTCTGATTTTTCCCAGATTTTTAGTGTATCTAATTTAATTTTATTACGTAAAGAAGAGTGTCTTGTAAGGTTTTCTACCACTGAGAAATGTGATATCTAAACACACGTAAAAATACAATAATTTTACGTGACTAAATATCACTTTTCAGCCAATCAGCAACCTTGATTTTCTGAAACTTTTCAAAACATGCAAAATTACTTAAAAAACAATTTTAAAGTTCTTCCAAAATTTTCCGAAAATTTCCAAAGATTTATCGAACACTTCCGAAGATTTCCAAAAAATTTTCGAAGATTTTCAAAAACCCATAAATGCATAAGAAATGGTTTTTTAAACATTTCCGAAGCTTTCCATATTAGATTTCCGGAAACTTTCAGATAGTTCCGATGATTTCTGAAGATTTTCCGTATACGTAGGCATGGGATAAATTATGCAATGCTTTCTCATGGTAAATATTTATATAATAAACGGAATACATAGTCGCTTGGAGATGTGGAATTTATTTTCTTGTGTTCAAATTGAGCATCTCACTCGTTTGCTGCGCTCACTAAAGACATACCAATTTGAACACACGAAAATAAACGCCATATCTCCGCACGCCTATGTATTATTCTCTATTTAATTCATTTTTCAGGTTCATAATAATAAAAAAATTAATCTCACCAGGTTCAAGTTTCCCCACTGGCACGCTGCTGCAATTACTGCTGATAGATTAGTTTCTCGCTCATCACCATAATCATCCTGAAAGTTTTGTTACCAAGAATGTAAAATTACAATAATTATTATAAATACAACTTACAAGAGATAATGTAGTCGAAAAAGAAGCCAGAGGGTTTATAAAAAATATATTTTGCTTTTACTAACTGTAGTGTAAACTTCAGTGTGATATTGTTTGATTTAAAACAAAATATTTTATGATCTTGAAAGCAACATGGAATTTTAAATGAAAAAGCTTTCAATCTTCAAGTAAACGTTAATCATAATTTAAAATAAAAGATAATAAAATAAAAGATTTGTTTCTGATGATTATAATTCATAATTATTATTATTATAATAATTATAAATAGAGAGGACACAGTTAGTGAATATTTGAAAGTAACTGATGTTGTTAATTAATATTCGGCACTTGTTTATTAGAGCCAAAATTAGCATAACATCATTGAAACATGCAATCTGATGGATTCTGAGATATCATACTAATTGGAATAAATTATTCTTTTCTTATTCTCTTCTGGCTTGTGCCATGATTATTAATATTTAACAAAAAAATTAATGTTGACATAAAAACACTCAGAGTCAAATGTGTTGCTTATTACCTACATTAACTAAGGAAGTCAACGGAGGTATGGTTGGTGCAGTGACAATTTTTGTTAACAACTTTATTGGGCTACTTACAAGAAACTTACAAAGATAACAAAATGACAAAATAGCCCAAACGGGTTAGCACGAACGAGAACAAACTCCCATGCAAGGTACCACCCTTGGCCTTAAAAACAAGGTAAAAAAAATGTGAAGGAAAAAAAATGATAGCTAAAACTAGATCTAGATAACATCTCTGCCTTCCAACCACAAGGTCCCAGGTTAAAACCTCGGCTCAGCCAAGTGTTGAACATTTACAAGACTAGTGTGATCTTCTTTTCATCCTCCCGGGGTCAGTGAAATGAGTACCAGCTTCTGCTGGGGCTAATACCTACAATGGATTAGTGCCCTGTCCAAGGGGAGTCATTGACTTTCACCTGCTTAACACTACAGAAACCTGGAGATATGCGTAGGCTCCAATGAGCCAATTGGCTCATAAAAGGATTTAGCTAGCTTAGCATAAAGTGCCTATCACCCCTAGCCAAACTTTATTTTCTTAAAAGTAGACCTCAAATACAAGACAAGCAAGCAATAAAATTGAATTTGAAGTTATTCCCAATTTTTCCGATGCAATTGAAAAATGTGGTTTTCGAAATAAAAAAGGAGCATTAAGGGGCACTGGCACTAACAAGTGTGTGACGTCAACCCAGTATCTTGCAAAAACATGATAACATCTACGAAGGCAGAACATCCACCAACTACATATCTATCAGCCATATTTCTTACGAATTGTGAACACGTTACCGAAAATGGCTATAGTATAGAGAGGAAGTTAGTTGCTACATTTTGTGATACTGGGTTGACGTCACAAGACAGTTAGTTCCCAATCCCTCTACTGCTCCTTTTTTTATCCAATATGGCAGAAAATGTGCTTAAAATACGATTTTTGACGACTGATTAAATGAAGAGAGAAATAAAAGTACGTAAAATTTCTTCTGAAAACATCTTAAATTATACAATCATATATTTTTTTAAATTTCATAAAACTGGCGAGGGGTGACAGCACTTTAAGGAAGTCATATAATAAATTCATTAGAAACCAACCGATGAGTTTTTGATGAGATCTTTGTAAAGCTCAAGACATCTACTGTACTCCTCCAGCTTATAAAGCTAGTAAACAAACAAGAGACACGATCAGGCATTTCAGTATACATTAACTTGTCTTATAATACAAAGTACCATTGAAATAATCATTACTGGGTGGAATAACAGTGCAGGGAAATGGTGAGCCACTATCAAAATAACAGTAAAGTCTGAATAATAATACAGACTGAAAAAGTTTCCATTGACACAGCTATATATCTCTTAACCAGATTTACTACAAAACCTAAACAGCACACAAAAACTGCTACAACTGTCATGTAGCTTTCCTATATCATCTGTCTCCCCTTCCCAATCAAACATAAATACATACAGTATGGTAGTGACCAACTCAGTACCTCTATGCTATTTTGGTCACTATATATTGTCCTCAATCACACCCTCTGATAGTCCCAGTGTGTAAATAACCTTGTCTTTGTTGCATTATGTATATTATTTAAAAGCAGGGCATCTGGTAAAACTGTGAGAGAGTGCAATTTTGCACTATTGACCAATTTTCACACTATTTTGCACTATTTGTCTTTTTCTGCACCTTCTTGCACTTTTAACAAAAAAATTATAAGTTTCAGTATAAAATGTCTCAAATTATAAGAGAATTTGTTTACAAATTGCAATAAACTTGAATGCAGTTTAAGCCTACATGCACTGGACAAGAAAATAATATTTACCCTTGCTTCAATGATATAACATCGGGAAATTATGTTAATGGCCTTGTCTTTATTGTATTATATGTAAAAATATTGATCTATAAATAGTGCCATTGAAATGAAGTTGATCTTGAACAAGTCTTACTGAGAGAGTCTTCAGCTAGTAAAACTGCATGCTGCCTTAGTTATGATAGTCTACATAGTCTGTGATACTACTGTTGAACCAAACCATTGAAACAACTTGAGAATTCTTATAGAATGAGGCATGCTACAGGGCTCAAAACAAAGCTTTTAAGGCCACACAAGACTAAAGCCAGTGTTACACATTGAAACTTTTAGCTGAAACTCGTGTGCAACAACAAGTGAGACAAGTTTCATCATGATGGTGAAACTTTTTTTTTTTCGCCACAGCGACTGCTGCAACTGTTGCTAAAGTAGAAAGCAGTTCTACTTTTCGTGACACCTGTCTCGCAACGGAAATTCAAAAAAGTTTCATGAAACCGACTATGTTACACAGTGCAACACCTGGTCAAACTTGTTTCTCATCGTTGTTGCACACAAGTTTCAGCTAAAAGTTTCAACATGTAACACCGGCTTAAAAGTAAATGACTAATATTAACTTTTTAGAAATTCTGATTGATACTTAGTCACACAAAGTCACATATAATTGATTTTCAGGTTGTCCCGGCAGAAAACATCCAGATGTCCCATGGATAAACCAACTGATTCATTTAGTTGTTCCCATTAACTACATTTTCTGTTGTCCAGGATAAGGAATATAGTGCTGAGCATATTAGAGTCATTGAAATGGGACTTTAAATTGTGGTAACATTTTTGTTGAAAATGGCTAATTTTGAGCCCTGCGCTGTACGTTTTAATTATGACCATCTAACTTTATTATGTTTCTTCACAATAAATCAAAATGTTAAATTTCCATACCAACTGCACCATTAATTCTTTCTCTCTTGGCCCTTGTTCGGGTATTGATTGAAGAATTTCCAATGACTCTTTTGTTCTGTTCAGCCTATACAGGCAATATGCCTTCTCAAATGGCAACTCAATGATTCTGTTAATAAAGGTTAATAGTATATAATAATTATTAGATAATATAATTACAGTTGGTTTGATCAAGCATGATCACGAGTGGTTTAAATATCAAAATAATAAGTATAATAACACAATAGTCATCAACTTGCAAAAGATGTCTCTACAACACATCAATATAGCAAAACCTAGATGCTTTATGAGCCTAGATGGCCCCTACAAACCAGTAATTATCTCTGGTTTCTATAGTGCTGCGCATATTAGAGTCATTGAAATGGGACTTTAAATTGCAGTAACATTTTTGTTGAAAATTTTTGAATCAGTTTGTAATTTTCAAACTACTGTGACACATCATGAATAACCTATTTGACTTGTTGATAAAACAGGGCCTGGAACTTAACCCTTATAAATTCTCCCAACTGGGCTCCATACTTTTTGTATAAGCAGTTTGGGAGAATTTGGCTTTTCAACTTCTACAGTTAAATCCACTTGATTAATACCTTATTTCTCATTACCAGTGGTCTCATTTTCTTTGATATATGTAAGGAGAAGTTAGATGTTGATAAATTGCCTGGGGCTGAAAGGGTTAAGGGAAATGGGGCTCTCAAACAAACTATCTTAATGTAATACTTACTAGGATAATTTTTTGATCTAGTGTCATCATGTTAACATTAGATGATCAGATGACTACAGATCTTCCAACTCTCGTGGTTAAGCCACGAGACTCACAGTTTTAGGTCTCATCTCACACTCTCACAGTTTAACCTCTAAATCTCATATTTATGCTGTTTTCAAGCATGTTGGCCACCTTGTCAAAATATTTAAGGGGAAATTAGGGATCTTTTCCCTGAAAAGTATTGATTTTTAGGGATAAATGATTAAAAAGTAGGGCTATTCTAGGGCTTTTCTTTAGGAAAGAATGAGGAATTCAACTTATCTTTCTACCACTGTTATCCAAACAGAAAGATACTTACTCAAATGAAATACTGGTTTATAGCATTAATGACTTAGACA
>JAOCPT020551379.1:0-19064 GCA_026546935.2 Palythoa grandiflora | reverse complement strand
AATGTTGGAATACTGAGCGAAAAAAACGTTTTATTACATTTTACGCAATTCTTTAGGTCTTGTACACAATTTTAAATCGATGTTTTACCAACATTGTCTAGGGGGGAGGGGGGGGGGCTGTCTAAAGGGAAAAATTAAAATAGTTTTAGCATTTTGTGTCAGGTGTTTCATTATCTTTTTGCCAGGATCATTTTGACGCAAAACACGCCTGAAGGTATACGGTAACCTTAATAAGTGACGCGCGTAGTCTTATTATTATCACAAATATATGAAAAATATATAACAATCTTAGTGCACACTGAAATATAGCTGAGTTCATAAACTAATCTTTGATTTTGTCGAACTCCCATTAGTCGAACTTTTTGAAGTTTACCTGGACAGTTTGAGATAACGGAGGAATTTTGTATACTAAGATTTACGGGATCTCTCAAAGTCGTAATAATATCTTTGAGTTAACGAATTCTAATGTATTCAAAGTAGGCTATATCATTTCCAAATGAACGGCATTCCATGCTATGCTTGATGACAATCAGTCACGTTTTCCAGCAATTAAAGCTTTAACTGCATACTTTTTTTATAAAAACAATTCTATAACGTCAACGAGGCTCAAAATTTGCCAAAATTGAAGAACAATTTAAGAACCAGCTCAGGCAGAGGGTTGATAGGAAAGTTTTTGTGGTAGAAAATTGACTAAAACTTAGTGATATAGCACAGCAAAACATAGAAAGATTCACTGTAAAGACTGCTCAACAAACAATGATGGTAGCTCGCCCCTAAATTCAGCCGTATACAATAAATGTGTGCCGCAAGGCGTTTCATTTTCCAATACCTTGTTTTATTTTGTTATTTCGTCAATAAAAACCGTTCACAGAAATAAGAACAGTTTTAAGAACAAATCGAAGCTGAAGTCGCCAAAAAAGTTAAGAACAATGAGAGGCAAAATTTACTCGTTCTTATTAAAAAAAAGTGCGTATACATCCCCATGTACACTAAACGCAATTTTTGTCACAGCTCAAATAAAAATGACACAAATAGTGATTTATTTACACAAATGTACCTTTTTTGGCCGGCACGCGTACCATCTATGGTATAATTTATATATCAGCCGTGCCAAAAAGTCCGTGTAACAAGGCTACGAGCCTGTTGAGTTTTGAACGGGGCCTTGGAGAAAATTGTTCGTGTTATCATATTCGTTAAAATTGAGAGCTGAATGTTATTTTAGGAAGACCTGTCCCGACTTGCTCTAGAAAAGGCGTTGAAGAAGCTGAGCGGGTTCAGACGAAAAACTTTAAATTATAATTTAACACTTCATTAAACTGGTAATCTGTCAACTCATTCCCTTAAATTATAATTTAATTTTCTTGGGGTTCTTGACTTCTCCTTAGCTGTCATCGGTTCTGTTAAAAGTCGAAACCCAACTGGTTCTCTTTCACTGCACGTGCTAGCGCTCCCAGACATGGAGGAAAAACAAATAGGCTTCATTTTGTTGGCGTTTTAATTTTTGTTCGTCATACGATTAATGACCGGGAACCGAGTATAACATACAAAAACATGACCCTTGGACTAAATGCTGTTTCCTGTAACTCTGAACTTGTCATCATCTGCACTGCGATTGGCCAAGCACCGTGAAAGTGAAGATTCCAGCTGTTAAATACTCCTGCTCAGGAATATTTAGATTTGGGACTGATAAAAGTGTTTCTAAATGTGCTAATTAGTTAAATGTTAATTTAACATACTCCTCTGAACCTAAAAATTTTTAAATTATAGTTTAGGTTTTAAATTATAATTTAGACTCTATGTCTGAACCTGCCCATTGTTTGCAACTAATCACTTTTTTCAAAATCTAGTAGGACTCCATACGAATCTGCAATGGAATTCCCCTGATAATAAAGTTACTGAACCATCGAAGTGAGACAGTTCAAATCAAAGCTGCACAGGCCTGCTCAAATTTAGCTGTTAACATTGAAAATCAGAAGCTAATTCAGGTTTGGTAACTTTTTTTCTTAATTTTTAAGATCAGTCTTTAGAACTTTGAATGGTACGGCCAAGTGCTTTAATCACTGACTCATAACCCAGAGGCTCCAAGTTTAAGTCATCTGTCACATCAATGTAGGGTTTTCAATACACTGAATAAGCACAGAGTTTTAGTTAGCGAGCAAAATCCTTTTATGAGCCAAAGTGGCCCATTGGAGCTGGTGCTTATCTCCGGTTTCTGTAGTGTTATGCACTTAAGCTTCCCAGGGAGTTGAGCCCTGGGACACCCCCCGGGAATTGGTTTTATAGGCTCTACAGAATCCTGCTACGACCCTCCCCCAGGGGACAGTCTGCCTACCTTTTAATACTAATTGTCTTTACAATTTTCATCAACTGCAAACAAAACAACTGTATAAAGTTCTCACCTTTACATACAAAATCTGCAAAACTGTCTGCAACAACGGACTTCCTTTTTTCTCTTCTAACGTCCCATGCCTTATAAAATGGTGTTCTTGCAGAATTTTTTTAAAATGACACTGAATTTTATCGATAATTCTCCACACAAGTCTAAAATGCAAAACGAGTTTGGAAAGAAGGAACAGATGCCAAAAGAAGCGGGAAAGCTGTCACGGCACGGTTTGTCACGTGAATGTCTAGTGTACATCGCTGACCAAGGCACAACAAATCCCGTGGGTGTATCCCCGCGGGTTTAACATTCCTTTCAAAAGACGCTTATTGCCCCATCCCCGCGGGCAAAGTTTTTTACCCAAAATTGACTAATCCCCTACTAACCCCCTGGGTGTCCCGCGGGTGTCCCGGGGGTCGACCCCAGGGGAAGCTAATGATCAGTGCATAATGGTTGCTCACATTCTACAGTAGTCCGCCATATTAGTTCTCTTCCTCAGTCTCCCCGCATTGCGGTATATGCTGCTGACAACCATCGTAACAATAACTAAAGTTTCTTTTAAAAATATCAGATCATTATAAATTTTCAATATATCCAGCCACACTTTGAAAACTATTCATTCAGACAATTAATAAATTAAACAATGACATTAATAATAATAGTAATTTGTAACAGTAACCCTTTATAAGGTTGAAAAGAGACACATAGATTAAAGATTTAACCATTGGTTAGCGCGAATGCTAATTGGCTTTGAACAACTGTGGGGCCCATTAAGTTATTTTACTAAAATCATAGTTAAAGAACATAATAAATGCTGGCATGGTTACAATTATTAGGTTCAGCAAGCTGGCATAACTCTACCAGATCCTGACTATTACAAGAGAAATGAAACAGATGAGGTATCTAGATTTTTATTGTTTTGCATTTAATTGTTAAGAAAACCTAGTTGTGTAATTCAGCCATAAAAAGAAGAATTATATAATTGTAATTATTTTAGTAGGATAATTTATGTAATTGAGAAGAGTGACTTGGATTATATGTATTTTGTAAAGATAGGTATATGTTATGAAAGAAGATTGAAGTATATATAATTGTATAATATATTTCAGTTGTTTTTGGAATAGTCTTGGAATATCAATACAGTAACCATTAGTTTCTAACCTACTGAATAAGCATTTACGGATTTCTTCGACTTATACATGGATTCAGCAAATACCATACCTGGCCAAACATTTTAGCTTCTCAACTACAATACTGAGTAAAACTTTAGCAGTGTGAAAAAATGACATCACAGGGCCCACGTTTGTGATTATTCCAAAGTACATTTGTGTGACCAGCTTTCAGATTTTAGGCATACAGCATAAATTTTAGGTGCACAGCTAAAAGAAGTTTAATAGGCAAAGAGTTTAAAAACTCCCACGTGATGGACACAGTTTGTATATCAAGTTTTCCAAACACTCTGCTTTACATATTGCATGTACAGTACAGCTCCCATTCCTGCATGTGCCCGAGTTAAACCTAGAACATTAAGACCCACAAGATACTCTAACTCAGATATGACGGTCAAATTTAATGTTCCTAAGTGTAAGACATCTACTTATCAAAAATCATTCACAGTCCGTAAAACCAGAACCTGAAACTCGATTGCCGATCAACTCAATCTCAAAATGAATAATCTCAGTACCTTTAAATCTGTAATGATAAACTATTATTCTTCAGCCCTGAATTATTATGACTGTAGCAATCTACGTACTTTCAAAACTATTGGTCTTAAATGTAATACTGCCCGCAGCCTAACTCGCCCGATTTCTTGTTGTTTCTAGTCAATGCTATTTATATTACCTTTTAAATACTTTTTTGTTTTTTTATCACAAAATCTATTTTACATTTTTCAAAGTTTCGGGCCGACAGTAATTGGCTCACGCTGTTGTGGTCACCCTGCCATATTATTATTATTATTATTATTATTATTATTATTATTATTATTATAAAAAAAATATAGTAACTTTTATAACATTTCATATTAATTAAAAAACTATTTACTATTTATTATTATTATTATTATTATTATTATTATTATTATTATTATTATTATTTCTATTACACATGTCATACTCATACTGTTTTTGCACATCATTGCACATCACAAATGGCGAAGTATAATAATAATAAAATAAATAAATAAATAAATAAATAAATAAATAAATAAATAAATAAATAAAAGCGTTCTGGATGACTACCGCCAGATTTCTGTTGATTTTGGAGAAATCAGTCAATAACCAGCTTTATGCAATTTGAACAACAACAAACTCGTAACTGGTCACCAATCGACATCGGTCTCCCTGCACACGACAAATGTGTAAACCAATTGTAGTTATATAGTGTAATAGTATGTATATAGCCTTTCCTGTAATTGCTGATAATTGTTACCGAATTTATAAATATAGAAGTTGTCAATTCATTCATTGGCCCAGGAGATGCACTGACTTCAGTGGCATGTGTTTTGTTTGGCTTGATTACAATGGAATTGATTACAATTACAACGATGTTTAAAGTTTGGTTTGTTGGCATTAGTTTTTTTAAAATTGGTTTTTACTATGTCATATAGTGCTCTATTGAAACTGCCAGGTGAGTGGAATCTTAAAGAATAATATGAAAGTTTTCTCGCTCCATAAGGATTCTTCATGTACTCAAAGAATTATAGCCATTAGGTTTTTCGTGTCGGGCATGTTCTATCTCTTCCTTTGCGCTAGGGCTCATACTACGATTGCTTTCATGTTTATCATACAGATATGGATGAGTTTTGTTGTGTAGCATATTATACAGGTATGGATGTGTTTTATGCTGTGCAAGCCGTTTAAATCTGTTAAATGAGGTGCAAATACTGCCGGACCTGAGAGACTAAAACTAAAGGAATGTTAGGAGCTCTTGGTGATTTTTGTCCTTGCAATTATTCAGTTTTCATAGGAGCTTTTAACCCGTGCAAGTGTGCCATGTGTTTCCTATTGCTTTCGGTAATTGGCGAAATGGTGTTTTTAAACGTCTCCAGTTTGTGTGTTAATCACTTAATGTTACTGTATTGTATCCAAGGAAGGTTTTTCGCAATGTAAATAATACTAGTTAATCGTGTTTATAATTTTATTTGTATATATCACTAAAGTAAACGTTCAATGTAAGTAGAAATAGAAATCACTACCAAGACTGGAGAAACGTTTTTAAAGTCTATTTGCTGTCAGGAACCACACCAGGCCTGAGACAGATAATGAAATTATTGGTTGCTACAGAGACCAAACTGGCAGCCAAAGCCTTCAGAAAATATCGATCCTGATTAATTTTTAAACAAATGAAACTTTGAAAGCATTTTTGCCCAGGAGCACTTGAGTTTATACCTAAATGTTTTTAATCGTTTGTAAAGTTTATTTACGTATGAAGTTTAAATTTTCTCATACTGACAATCTATTTTCATTTGCAAGCTAAATGAACATTGAATGCTGTAATATTGAGGTATGTTGCACACGTTTCATATTTTTTATTTTTGTTTCTTTAGTTCATCGAAGCAAGAGGGCCAAGTTTAAACACGCAATTTAACTCTCTTCGTGCCAAAGTTTTATTTTGACAGTACTCCCTGGGAACATTGGTCTCTATCATTATAGTTTTCTTTGTTACAGTTCTTTGACTGTGCTCTCTTGAGAAATTAATATTATTCATACACTGAACTTTTTATTTTACTTTGATAATGTGTTAGCGACATCGAAACGTCGGTTTTTAGCGTTATATTAGTTTTTTTAGTGAAATATATCTCCAAGTTCGTTTTGATTTAGTATTAAAACATTTTATTCAAGTAATTGCCAGTGTGTTTTCCCTCTCATCTTGTGAATGTTCACAGTTACTAGGTCCGTGTTGCGTGCACTTTCTGACGAGGAGTTTTCAGTTTGCCATTGTCTGTCATCATGAGACGTAAGGCCAAGGCCCTTGCACTCCTTTTGATTTCCTACCCAGTCTTCTGCGTTATTTACGCCCGGCCAGCCGCACAAAAAATAGAAAGCCATTGTATGACAAATCAAAACAGTCAAATATAAGATTAATGAAATTTTAGAAGTTCTAAGTTATGTATCACATTGAGAGTGTTTTCATCTAAACGAAGTTTTTAAAGTATTGCCTAAAATTAACTTCAAAGAATAGTTTCAAGACATTTTTTTTGACTAAAATAAGAAATCTAATTCATCTTTCATGCGTATAACTTCCGATGAATGAGGCTGACCAAAGAATATTCCCTTTAACTTTCCAATTCCGCTTCCCGAAGTATATCATGTTATGTTTTTGGTAGCGGAAAAACTCTTACACCAAGTATATAAAACAGTGTCTGCATGGTAATTGACGATAGTCATAATTTGTGGCAATTTTTTGACCTTTGTTTGATCTTTGCCCAACATGGGCATATCATGTGATTTTATTAGGTTTTTTCCCGTTTTAGAATAAGGACAGACCAATTTAATGTGTTGGGGCACGGATCCGACCGACCATCATTTTTCCCAAATACAAAAAATGAAGAAAAAAAACACAAGTGTGATGTTTAATTTTAATTTCAGTTTTTGGTTGTTCTGCTTCTCGATTTCTGTCTCACAATATGCAATTGAAAACGTTTAAATTAAACAGACTTCGTATCAACTGCGTAAATAGTGGAGTGTTTTTGTACAAATAACCATTTGTCGATTACGTTATTGTTTATAAAGTCTTTGGTGACGATGGCTGGTCACATTTTTAAAAATGTCATGTCATAAAATTGACCTTTATAGCTGTGAAACCTTAGTACTAAACGTGTTTTAAAAAAACAGAATGTGGCTTCCTTTTTTAAAGAGTGATTATTTCTTTCTTGACACGGATTTGATTTATGTAAATTATATAAATGTTTTTTTATCTTCATTTTTTCCCGACCGTGCCCAAACAAATCAATTTGGTTTGGCCTAATACAGGCGTTTTTAAAATCGTCGTTGTTACATCGGGATGGAATCGTGGGTTCAGCACGCGGGCCGAGATTTGTCGATCTTACTCCCGAGGGTCGTTGCTACATCGGGATCGAATGGTGGGCTCAGCACGTGGGCCGGCCGAGATCTTGTGTTGATCTTACTCCCAAGGGTTTTTCTGCCGGCTAATATCATTTGGCTGTTCTGAAGGCGACTAAATTCCTTAATGGCCTTAGAAATATTGCATGATCGCAAAGGAGTGCGAGACTTTTTCAACCTCTTTCATTGTTGATCCTTTCGATCAAAGGCTAATATTCACTGATCGTCGCGCCAAAACACACGCAATGAAGTACACATGAAAACCTCGTGGACAAAGACAACAACAAGGCACACGATGTTCTACATGTGCATAAAAAGCTGCTTAGCTTGAACAAAAATAATAACCAAAAACAACAGAATGGATATTTTTCTGCCATTAGCTTGAATGCTTTTACGTTTGTCAGGTGTCTCAAAGTTTTTGTGGTTCATCACAGGTTTAACAATGTTAAACTGGGGCGTTGGGGCACATTAAAAAACGCAAAAACGCACAAAATTTTACCCAAAACCGAAAAATCGCAATTAATTTTTTGATCAAATCCGACAACCGCATAAAAAACATCAAACCCGAAAATTTATGCTTCCTAATCTTTCAAATCCGAAAAACCGATAGTATTTTTTGCCAAAAACCGAAAACCTATTGCTAAATAAGGAAAAGCCAAAAACCGCAATTCCGCAAAGGACAATAAAACTGAAAAAGCGCAGGTTTTTTTTTTTTTTTTCTTTTTGCGAAAACCGAAAAAACTCTCCAAATAATGGCTTAAACCACAAAACCAAAAATCCCAACTCCCCCTCTTAAAGTTAAACCTGTGACTGTGACTCGAGCTGAACTCGTGACTCGAACTTAATTAAAATAAGTGCTCGGTGTCTGGTGCTGCAGAACTTCAGTCGGTCAGTTATATGTAGGAATAGAAACTCTTATCTTCACTGTTGCATTTCTACTAAATCAAAAATAATTACTCTAAAACAGAACAAATTCACGGAAGTTCCTTGGTCATCCGACGTTGAAACGTGTTATCGGAGTGATTCACTTGACAACTACAAGTTTACCATCATCATGGCAACTATTCGTAGTTTAGAGTGCTATTTTATCTTAGGTAAGTAAAAGTGTAATCAAAGGTTTTAACAAGATCACTTTATATTAATAAGTTAAAATGCTTAACCGTAGCTTTTTGTTGTTTGGCCTGCAGTATGTGTCTCAATTGCACTAACAATGTTGCTGCGAAGCTTATATCACCAGTAAATGATAACAGAACTGATAGATAGTTGGACTGTGTAAAAACATTCTATAAAACTATAGTGTATTCGTAGTCACTATAACATTATTTCCGGCTAGCTTTCTTATTCGGCAACTGTACTACCTCTATCCCGCAACTTTTCTATCCCTATCTCTGTGTCCTTTTCTTTTCGTTTCTTCGTGGTGATACGACTGAGATAGCTCTGCTCGCGCGCAGGGTGACTGAGATTCTAATAATAATAGTCATGATAATTGTACTTATTAAACATTAAGTAAACATGCATACCTAGTGTTACAATATAAAAAACTATATATAATAATATATACATGTCTATGTATAAAGATTAAAAATAACGCCCCAAAATTAGGGTATCTACAAAACACTATACTTATTTATTTATTAACCTATTGATAAAAGTACTTTTAAAAAGCTCCGTATTGATAGTAGTTCTGTGGCAGCTTTTGCATCTTAAATTGAGACGTTTTGAAAGTGAAATACTGCGAGTAAGTGCTATATTTATTAATAATGACAGATGCAAAAAATATTTCCTTTCAAAATGTAAACTGTGACGAGTGTGGAATGGGTTACAATAGTAGTAGAAAGCTGTTCGTAGACATCTCGTGACAATGTGCTAAAATTAATTGCGCATACATTCGAAAAAAAATCGGCGTTTAGCAGCCCTGGAAAAGTCTTTGCATGTAAATTCTCTATAAATACGTAGACTGTAGTGCTTGATCACTCTTGAAACAAAATGATTTAATCTCAATAATACTCACCTTTGAAAGACGCAATCACACCAGTTGTGAGCACATGGCGAAAATTGGAGCATTTCGTAGACATCTCGTGACAATGTGTTAGTTCCGCAAACATTCGAAGGTCATCGGGTCAACTCACTGTTTCACTCAACTTGATAGCATGGTATAGTGGCTTCACTTCCATAGCAGGCAGTAGCCACAACAACAAATTGCACCACCGCGCTGCGCCACGGCTCTGTATAGATCACGTGAAATTTGCAATTTTGACCCTGCTTACAGTAGTATGCGGAGCAGCCGGCCTGGAAGTTAATTAATTTTATTTACGTGTATTCGTGTTAAATTGAAAATCAGTGTTGTTGTTTTTAAAATATATGTTTTTTGGAATTGTCGTGTTATGTTAAATTTGTCAGGTTTTATCCCAAAGGTCACTCAGTTTATACTTACGATAAATGATCGATCGGTGTCACAAAAATTTTCATTTTAAAAATTCTAGCAAACGCAAGTAATTAAATCACCTACAAAATTTTAAGATCGATAGAATTGGAACTGAACACAACAAAGTTTGGCAACTTAGTTGTTAATGACAAAACCCTGAATTAAAAGTTTGCTTTTTTAAAACATTAGCGAGCCAAGCAAACAGAGAACAAAATACTTTAGTAGTCATGGTCTCAATCGATGACAATTAATAATTCATGCAAAAACTTTAAGTAATACTTAAACAAACAATTAGCAATTTACTCGTCCGGTGCTTTCGCTTCGAAAATTTCGATCTCCTTTGCTTGTCATTTGCCGACCAGAAATCTTTTCAGCAACGAAACAACTCTTTGGGTTTTCTAATAGTGTTCTTATTTTCGTTTATAGTTGTATATAATTATCAATTGGTTTCTTATTAGATTAGTTATAAAACAGCATATAGTATATTATATTATAGCATAGTATACAAATATAATTTCATATCAGTACTATTTTTAACTATTTTTACTGTTAGGACACTGGAACCGTGAACACCTACGACCTTTTTTCGGGCTTTTTTGTGATTGTCCAATAAGCACTCACTAATAGAACAATAGGTGAACTGTTTTTTACGCCATTATCCAATCACAGCAAAGGCGCGGAAGGTTTAGAATAGGTTTTTTTCAAGTCAGCCCCTGATTGGTTAGTATAAAAAAGTCGAAAAAAAGTCCTGGATGTTCACGGTTCCAGTGTCCTCACAGTAAACTGGTTACTAATATTATTTGGTATGAAACCATGTTCGTTTTTGAAATGCTTTGCTTGGGTATACTGTATAGGGTGAACAGTTGAGGGTCTTAGATAGTCTACTTACATGTACGGCCTACATATATTTGAAACATGCCTTCAATTAAAGACAGACAACAACACCAGGATCACTACCCTTCTCTTTTCAACAAATGTGTGTGTTCTTTTAATATATAAGTCCCCTGATGGAATGTTGAGAGACTAGACCTACAGTTTAACGTCCTTATCCGAGAAGATGTGAAGGTCTAACCATTTGCAGATGTTATTGCAAATGCAGCACCTTCTCCTCAGTTATTTTAAGACCCTGAGTGAATGTCCGGCCGGGACTCGATTCCGAACCTCCTGCAAGGCAGACTGGTACCTTACCAACTAGTTTATATTTAACAAATAGATTCCATGTTGGTGTGCGTCTGTTTAGTAATAGATCATAGATGACGTCAAACTGTGGTAAGAACAAAAAAGTGGCACACGATGCGATAGCCGTGAATCTTGGGATTGTTAGTTCTAATGTTTTTTAAAAACTGGGCCCAGATTTGAAATTGTTCGTTCAGATTAGTTGAAAGTACATTGTAACCAAGACTGTGTGTTTTCAGGGTTGTCACGAAGACCACGACCCATTTAGAAAAGACTATGGCCCCTGGACTGCTTTTCGTTCCGAAGATTATGGCTACACTCGCATGAATATCTACAACAATACACACATCTATATGGACCAGGTTAGCGTAGACAAGGTGAGTGTCAGGATTGTAAATTATTGGTGGGTGCCTGGATTATGAATTTTAAAAAGATCTTTACCCATGTCTACTTATTTTTGTGGCTATTTATCGTCATTACCATCATCATCATTATTATCATTATTATTAGTAGTAGTAGTAGTAATAGTAGTAGCAGTAGTAATAGTAGTAGCAGTAGTAGTAGTAATAGTCGTAGTAGTAGTAGTAGTAGTAATAGTAGTAGTAGTGGTAGTAGTAGTAGTAGTAGTAGTAGTAGTAATAGTAGCAGTAGTAATAGTAGTTGTAGTAGTAGTACTAGTAGTAGTAGTTGTAGTAGTTGTAGTAGCAGCAGCAGTAGTAGTTGTTGTTGTACAAGTGAACGTACATATCGAAATAGTGTTTAATAATTGGAAATAAAATGACGTAAAAGTGAAGTGATAGTTTTTGGCGTCATCTGTCAGTGGTGTCGCCCCTTTATGTCTAATAAATTTAACTGTTTGATAATTCTGTTCTCATGGCTTTAAAATATTTATCTTTGCCAGGGGGGACAAGTGATTGACAAGATGTGGCTTATTAAGGAGACCCACGGACCAGAACATGGATCAAAACAGCGAAATGAACAACTACTTTTCTTAGCTTTGAGAACACAACAATACAGCGTCTTATTGATTTCTTTTATAAATTTTAAAAACTTTAACATCTTCAAACATGCAAACAGTTTTACATTTCTATGATAAAAAATAATGCACAGCACAGTAGAATATTAAGCATTTTATCCATATGAAATCTATAAACCTAATTGATTTTGCTTAATTCCTGTGACGTAATTTTCCATCGAATGACAGAAAGGATCTGAAAATATTATTTATTCCAGTTGCAGAAATTTGTTCCGCAAAATTCAAATTTTAGGGCAATAGCAGAATTCATGTTTTATTACTATTATAGTTTGTTTATTTGATATTTTTTAACTTGTTAATCAGATAGTGATAGCATGAAGCTATCAAAATATTTAATATCGTTTGTCGTCTACTTTTGAATTGCTGGCCAATGATTTTTAGACTTTGATTATAGGTAACTACTATAATGCCCAAGGGAATTTTAAATTGGAGTTTAGCACGCTCTTTTGTGTCGGAGTATATCATTATTTGTAGGGCCTATTACCAATTAATTATATCCTTTTTGAAATCTTTTTATGAGCCAAATATAACTCTTTTCTGCATTATACAACATTGCCTAAAGTTTTCGTAAAAGTAACACTGTATATCATTATTTTTCTGGGTTCTTATTGGCTGTTACAGCATTTTCTATGTGATTGATTGCAACAACAACAACAAGTACTTTATTTCACCTTTTGTGTGTTACATTATATTATATATACATTTATAGATAAGTGAAGGTGCTGGTTACCTGGAATAACCTAGTGGGGCCAATCGAGACAGCGATTGGTCAAAAGAGTACAATTACAGACTTAAAAAAGTGTAATTAATGCAGCAATCGTGATTTCAAAATGGTTGTAGTAGATTGAACGTTCAGATCGTCCGGGTTAGTGTAGTCCTGAGAAGGACTGTTGTCGATTTTGATGACTGACGTTTCGACAACCTGTGCGGAAGTCATCTTCAGAGTCAAGTGAGGAATAGTGTGTCAGTAGAATACTTATACAGTCTGGTACGCGATTATTGATATCAGTTACGCGTACCAGACTGTATATTAAGTATTCTATTGACACACCATTCCTCACTTGACTCTGAAGATGACTTCCGCACAGGTTGTCGAAACATCAGTCACCAACATTGACAACAGTCCTTCTCAGGACTACACTAACCCGATCGATCTGAACATACGATCTACTGTTACTCCTGGGTTCAAACCATTCACTGTTTTTCGTGTACATTATCACTTATCACTTATTTTTACGCGACTTTAACTTTGCGAATTTAAAACA
The DNA here is from genome assembly GCA_026546935.2 of Palythoa grandiflora. Taxonomy (NCBI): domain Eukaryota; kingdom Metazoa; phylum Cnidaria; class Anthozoa; order Zoantharia; family Sphenopidae; genus Palythoa; species Palythoa grandiflora. Next base: position 5,719 of record JAOCPT020551379.1, on the reverse strand, counting down.
GAAATATTTAGCAGGACTTAAATTTCGCGATTTTGATGAATTACCGTTTTTCAGGGTAATTAAATTTCGCCAATCAAGTAACTGTTACTCTTTTTTAAACTACACCATTGGTCATTTGCCAAGGGCCCGGATTTCTCGAATAATTGGTAATGTTGTCAGTGTCGAAATTGTGAAAGCCACCGAATATTGCCACTTGTGCAAGGGGGGCTGGAAATTCCAGTAAAATAGATTGCGGAGATCGGCACTTACAAAAAGAATGAAGCCATCACGAAAAGGCTCAAGGAGCTGATCATAGACATAGATGTCCATGGCAAAGTTGAAGACTATACTGAGGAAGTGTTACAGAAACTAATTCAGCAAGATGAGTCAGATGATGAGGAATAAGGATATGCATTGAACTGACATTTTAGCTCTCCTGCTCGTATATAAACTCCTAGCAAAAAAAGGGATTTTTATATAATATAAAGGTCACTAAATTTTGCGTCTTTAATTTTCGTGGCACCTTTCTTTTCACGGGACTTTTTTTCGAGGAATTTTTTAAATCACGAAAATTTTAAGTCCCGTGAAAAAAAGTGATAATTAGGCAATCTCTACTCTAGAATACCATCGGACGACATGAAATGTTGACCTCGTAACCTGTGCCCGTACCCGTACCCAACTGCGCATCTGATTTTGCAACTAGACTTCATGAGTACATGATTGTATTATTTAACCTTTTTAAAATTGGCCTTTATCTGAAAGGCAAAAACGATATTTCTGCTGTACTGTACTATTTATGTATAACATTTTACGTTTCTACATTTCGCTTTTATTTTTAAAAATCATTTGCTAAACTATTGATTTTTCCCACGTTTTCCCCTTAAGAAACGTCGGAACAAATCGATAAGTGCGGCTTCCCAAAATCATCCTGCCCTAATATACTGATTAACGCTGCCACGTTATATGCTTACCGCAAAGTCAAACCGGTTAAAAGCGGAGTTAAAATAGGCACGTGGACCAAGTCCATACATTTTAAGAAGCATTTCGGCAATAAATATTCCCAGGAAGACGATTTCGGATGAAACTGCAAAGCAAATTAAAAGTTAATTGTTAATAAGAAATCACTAGAATTTCGGACTTGGAGAAAAGTCGTTTTCGTAAGAAGTAGCATATGAAGAAGAGTTTTCACATCATTTTTATAACTAAAGTTACAAGTCCAACAGGGAGAGTAACATTGACAACTTTAGCATTTCCAGTTATCAAGTAAAGCGCATTTCAGGAACGGTTAGCTCAGTAGCAAGGTGACAACTTAGAAAACAATGTTCAAGAAATTGTCGCCTTCTGAAACTTTGCACGCCATCTATAAGTTGGTAATAGAGGTATGGCTGAGTTCAAAAATGGTCTATTCCACTTCAAACGAGAGGGTATTTACCTTTTGCGTGGATTGTTAAGAGCTCTCCGAATATTTTAAAAACAATAAAACAAAAAGTAATACAACAAAAACAATACAACAAAAAAGACGGTAAAAAAATATGAACTGTTAGAAAATTGTTTTTGAATATTATCATTATAATTAGGTTGTTTATCCAAAAGGTTACTCCAGAAGTAAAAAAATATATTATCCTTATCAGCTTATAAAGAGGTTCTTAATTCGAGACATGTCTCGGAGTGACCCATCCGTTCTTTAGCGTGGCAATGCTACAGTACTTAGTGAAATTATGTTTACAAATTGTAAAGACAACAATGTGAGGCTCATGAAGCGACTATAGATGTTAACATAAATAAAGTATTGTTCTATTGTTGTAAATGTTGTTCTAGCTACTTGGGGATCGATTTCAACCAGGATTAAGGCGAACAAAGAGATAATATTATACTATTTATAAAAAAAGGTCTTGATGTGTTTCGAAATAAAACAACGTGTAAAATCAAATTTCAAGGTTGATACTATAGTGATTATCGTCCTTTTAATATAAGGAAAACTGAGATTTCTAACCCGAATTGCATGTCAAAGTGCTAACTCTTGCAAGGTCTTTGTCAAAATTCATAAACAATATATAAGCGCTAAGTTTAGATTACAGGTTTGATTACTTATCTATATACTAATGTCTTGAAGTAATGTTGATAAACAAATTATCGTCGCCGTAGGAATATGTGAAAGCTGATGTTTCGAGCGTCAGCCCTTCGTCAGAGCACCGCCTATTTATAAGTAGCGTGATCAGATGCTCTGACGAAGGGCTAACGCTCGAAGCATCAGCTTTTACGTATTTCTACGGCGAAGATAATTCGTTTATCAACATTACTTCAAGTTCGTATCTACTCGCCGACGCATTAGATAGTTTTTTTAAAAACTATTTACTGAAAATTTATACTAATGTCTACTACGGGTAAGGCAAAGGAAAAACTCGTAACCAAAGATTGTTACTTACATTGCATTTTTTGGAGCCATAATGGTTGGCCGTGGTATTCCACGGACATTACTAAAGTATTAAGAAACACACAAACGATGACAGCCCAGTAGAACGCTTGGCTCTTGACCACGGTACGAATAAATAGGCGGACCCTCTTTTCTCTCTTCTTCAACTTTCTCAGAAAGCTAGATCTAAAGATTCAAAGATTTTATTTACCATGTATTCCATAATAACTTAAATATATATTATTTATATAACAAATGGAGGGAGTAAAAGTTACAACCCGGAGGGGTTAAGACAGAACACTCTTACACCCAGGTATACTTATAAAACAAAGGAAATAGTTGAAACATTGTTATTAGCACTCTCTGTGATGTTAGTAGCATGCTACAAACCAAATTAGCCTTATTTTGGGGGTAGAATCTCATTAACGTGAGTGAATACATTAACTTGAGGTGATGCCAAAATACATAATAAAATAGGGGGAATAAGTTGTTTCTTTTGTGTTCCTTACTCATGAATAAAATGGGGGAAGGGGGAGAAATTATTCCTTTTGTCTTGAGGGGATTGCACACTCTTGCGCAATGAAAGTATTGTTTCATCATGAGGTCATGTTCCTATTTGTATTTCGTTTAAGACGCCATTAAGCTAACATAGCCGAGTGAAGCTGACAGTTCAAAACCGGAGAGACGTAATTCATAAATGCTACTACTACCGGTGTTCTTACAGTCGTGTATATTTGGCCGAGGGAGAAAGTGTTTGCTCAGTTTAGCTCGAATTCAATTCAGTGTATCAAGGACAGTTTCTTTGCGTTTTTGATTACAAGATTAATGGACGAATCCAAAAGTCTTTCCTTTATTCGTATGATAGGGGTGCTCTCGTATTTTTAAAGGTTAAAATCGGCAATTTGGTATTTTAAAGGGTTTTCATAGAAAATCAAAGTTATTTTAGGAAAACGGTATTTTTAGTGGCACAAAAACAAAACAAGCAGCAGCTTTTATTTCTTCGGTTTCCTCCTGCCTTTATTAATATCTATGGTGTGAGGTATTTTTAGGGTGACAATTTTCACGACTTGGTATTTTAGGGTATTTCTTCACATTTCCCGACGAGCATCCCTATCCTTTTTACCTCGAAGTACCCCCACGGAGAGGTTCCCATTGATGTCACAATTTCAGCTTTTCCATACTGACACTTGAGTGCTATCAGAGATAAGTATGGCTTTCATGACAAGGCGTATGGCCACTTAAAAACACATGCATATAAAGATAGAATTTCATGTGAAAGAGTGAGTGGATTTACAGCAAGGCTAACCTTTTAACCAGGTAGCATTGAGTTTTTTTACAAATCGTCGATTACCCAGCCAAAAACCGCTTTTCCAATAAAACGTTATTGATATAAGTCGTCTTACGTCTGTTCCATTCACCATGGGTGTTCTTTAATGCAGTTCCCTTTGCTCAACAGCCTTTGTCTTCTGACAATTTTTTTTTTCGCATTTTAATGCCTACTGTAATTTTCTTCTGTACATTGTTATTCATTCAGTGTCTTTATCTACTGAAGAAGGAGCTGTACTCCAAAAACGTTTTAGAGTTAAGTTATAAAATTGTTACTGGTTTTAAACAACATCTTAATGAAACCAATAAAACGTGCACACGATTGCTCCCAGATTAAATCTTACCTTTCAGCGAATGTCGCTGATGAATTTCTTCTTTTCTCCTTCAGTTGGGACAAAAATTCACCACGGTCTTCTATAAGATGCATGATTGAATCCGACAAGCTAATTCTCTTCTTTAAAGGGTCTCGAGGACCACCTGAAATGCGAATGAAACGGGCTGAACGTGAGCCAAACTGAATAGTTCTGATAGACGGAATACGTGGAGGTTCAAGACTAAGAAGTCGCAAAACACTCAGTAAACCAGTTGACAACTTGCTTCGCATTTGGTCATAGCTTTCAGATTACGGACAGCTGTCCGTCTGAGAGGTGATTACTTTTAACCAGGTTTTGTTTTAAAGGAATTAGTTGATTTGACTTGAACTCAATAGTGTCAATCACGTCATAATGCTCAATCAAATACCATTAACTCGTTAACCGTTGTTTCATTGGTAAACAACTAATTATGGACGAACTTGGGTCTTTTGAAGAGGTGGGGTATCGTTAATACAAGAAACGTACGTAAATAAGTTGGAATGCACAGCTAACGACAACAACAGATGTCAATAATTACCAGCTCCCTACTAACGACTTATTCATGACATATCACGACATAAGCAAAAACAACGAACTAAACAGAGAAACCTAACCTTCTTTACAGATTAAAAGTGACCAACTACAAAACATTACTTGTGTCTAAAAGCCACTAACTGTCCAATCAGTAATCGCGAACCAGACTTGACTCTGAGATAACTTCCACTTAGGTTCTTGAAACATCAGTCACTAACGACAATAGTTCTTTTTAGGACTAATCTAATCCGGACAATCTCGCATCACAATCTGCTACTAGTACTACTACTACTAACAATAATAATAATAATAATAATAATAATAATAATAATAATAATAATAAGATAAAGAAGAAGAAGAAGAAGAAGAAGAAGAAGAAGAAGAAGAAGAAGAAGAAGAAGAAAAAGAAGAAGAAGAATGATAAAGATAATGATATTGGTATTGATTAGGATAAGGATAAAGATAGTGATAATGATAATGATAATGTTAATAATAGTGAAAATTAAAATTAAAATGATAATGACAATGACAATGACAATGACAATGATGATGATGATGACGATGATGATGTTAATGATAACAGTATATGAGGAAAGTAACAGCAACAATAACAACCCCAGCCAGTCGGATCAATTACGACTTACCTTCACCAACGCCATGTTGCTCTCGCTCTTCTCTCAACATAATGTCCTCTAAGAATTAACACTGAGTTAGTCATCGGATATTTCGCAATTCTAGCTTCTATCAAGGTTCAATGAGCCACTCCACTAAAACGATCTTTAGAAAAGGTCCATTATTGCAGAAAAATCTACAGATATTTCAGTACACGAGTTTACATAACAAGGGCAGGAGCCCATAACTAGGAGCGTCCATCTACGGTATTGGGTTTGTATCACGGCGTTTTTTATGTTCGTGCCTATTTTTAGAACCGCTTCTGGCCAATGAGAGTGCGTTTCAGTTTGAATACTTTTTCCGGTTGTCAAATAAACATGGCGGATGACAGCGAAGGTGACAGTGCAAGCGAGAAGGTGAGAGATGGTGAGAAGGTGAGAGTGCCAGCTCATTACCAGTTATATTGTTTTGTTTCTTTGTGAAAAACCGGAAGTGTGGACCC
>JAOCPT020551378.1:0-28656 GCA_026546935.2 Palythoa grandiflora | reverse complement strand
TAGGTATTGCCTAAAAGCGGAGCTTTATTACCGACGGGTTCCCTGTGGTGTGGGCAGGAACGGACCGACGGAAATGTTGAAACAAAGTGAACTCGATGGATGTAGTTTATCATTTCCTCTAAAGTAAGGTACTCCGAGGGAGCCCCGCTTTTAGCCTTGATGTTTTTGGAGGGGAAAAGGGAGGATGGCCGGCGGGGTAGAGGGTTGGTCAGAGCACGAACCTCTAATATTTCATGCAGGTTGGATGGACTTTCATATCAGTAATAGCATTCCCACAGGCAAGATTGTTTCTAGCTTTGTAACTCAACCTTTCCTCTTTTCTTGTTACGATTTGTTTACCTGGTCTATCACGGCGGCTGCAGTACTCTGTTATGGTATTATAAAACAACAATCATACGACTAGTGTCTCTTTTGTAACACAACACAATACAGTACAAATCTGTGGCATTTGTACGAGTAGATATCACTTTAATTTGGGTAGTAAGATGATCTTGCTAAGAATCAGTCCTGTTCGGAGTGTATATTTCAAGCTCTTTGTTTTAACTACTGGTATGAAAACCTCAGCCGGCAAGTAAATGAGTTCAACGGCCTCGGTCGAGGCCATTTTGGACTCAAGTTCAGTTCGGCCGGCAACTGACTGAATTTTGTTCCCGTCATTTTCTTGTCCGATCCTTGTAGAACAATAGTGTCGCTGGTGTCTTCGGAGGATTCCCAACAGCACTGAAAAATTTATTTAAAGTGAGCTACAGTAGCTAAATTTAGAGATTCATTGGAATCAGCGCGTGTCACTGGTTTCTATGGTGTAAAGCAGATGAGAGTATTTGACTAACCCTGATAGGGACACTAATACTTTGCATATTTGTCGTCAGGATCAACTGCGACTCATTTGTACAGCCGAATTGACTTCTAAGCCTACATCTATGTAATTTCATGACAAAGGTTTCCCAACTCGCCACAGTGTACTGGTACTGGTACATATATGGTAATAGTCCAGCCATATGGTGCTACAAAACACCCGAATTGTGCACTTCGGGGTAAAAGCACCAAACTTGGTAACATAATAGTATTAGTTTTACTGATCATTTTAAGCTATGGACCCCATCCAAATACCCAGGGGGAGAGGCACAGTGTGCCCTTGGGGGGGTGTAGCCATTTTGTTTGAGACGGAAAATATCCCGAGAAAAGAAACAAAAAAGGTCAGTATAACTTGAAATTCTCATTTTTTAACATTAGCAGAAGGATGACGCTATAAATCATCCAAAAAACACTTTTTGGTGGTATTTCATTGAAACGTTTCTCAAAAATGTCAGAAAAAATCTGTTTAAATGACCTGCTTTTCGATGAAAGTCAAATGGTAAAAGTGTGGAGTTTATGTAAAAAGTCAAAATACTTTAAATGAATCCTTTATTGCTCCAAAATTCGCCTTTTTGTTCATAATAATTATTTTGAGAGGGTTGTTGCTGGAATAACCGAGAAAGCATGGGAAAGAGAAAGGCCTGGTTACTCAGAAATTTCAACATGGCGGCCAGCAATATCTGTGCTCACTCGTTTGGTGAGATTATGCCTTTTTCTGGCCTCAGGAAGGTAAGATAATTTATCATTTTCTATGTTTATGAAAGTAAAGTTATTTTGGTGAAATGTTTTAGTCAGCTTGCTAGGAAATTTGAAAACAGCATACTTACAGACATCTTAGTGTGTTCGAGTAAGCAAGACACAAATGCTAAACTGTTTGATTTCCCACGAATGAGACCGTGTTAATTTCTTTTTTCTAGAAATAAAAGTACTGTTTTAAAACATAACGAAATGGAAAAAAACAGAAAATCTGAAATTGTAGCTCAAGTCGACTGGAACAAGTGTGTGTTGTGCCAAAAACTTTCGTCAGATAGATTACGATGTCCTTTTGACTCAATGCAAAATGAAACAGATTCATGGTATGATTCATTGTGTCTTAGCATTCAGAGGTCTCGTGAACTTGGTTGCATGCCCTTTGAAACACCATTATTGACACTAAATTTTGAAAAAGAAGAACTGTCACAGTTATTTCGTGAAAAGCGGGCTAAATGGCACAAGTTATGTAGAAATCAATTTACTACTCTTAAGCTTGAGAGAGCACAAAAACGAAAAGCTGGTGACAGTGATGGCAAACATAATGACAGTAAGAAAAAATTACCCAGGCGAAGTACAGATACAGAAGTCCGTCAAGGCTGCTTCTTCTGCGAGGAAACTTCTGGTGAGCTACACAGAGCTTCAACTTTCAATTTAGATCACAACGTAAGAGAAAGTGCCCGTATCATTAACGACGCGTTCCTACTTGGAAAACTGAGTGCCGGAGACATGATTGCACTCGACGCTATGTACCATACTAAGTGCTTATCAAGGCTTTACAAGAGAGCTGCACGAGTGAAAAATCAAAATGTTATACCACCTGATGACTCCATTTGCCAAAGTATTGCCCTTGCAGAACTTGTCTCATTCCTTGAAGAATTTCGCAGTGATTCGGATGATAAGCCAGTGTTTAAGTTGTCTGAGTTATCTAGAATGTATGCATCAAGACTAGAACAGATGGGGGTTGACGTTTCGCAGCGAGTTCATAGCACTCGTCTTAAGGAGCGCCTAATACAGCAATGTCCTGAGTTAACATCATATAAAGATGGTCGGGAGGTTCTTCTTGCTTTTAACGAAGACATCGCAGCTGTTCTGAAGAAAACGACTGAGAGCAACATCGACAGCGAAGCAATGTTGATTGCAAAAACAGCTAACATTATACGTCGGGACCTCCTCAACATGGAAAAAAGTAAGTTCCGTGGTAAATTTGAAGCAAACTGCCAAGAAGCCTCTGTCCCCCAGTCTTTACGAAGTTTAATTAAAATGATCATGGGTGGAGCTAGTATTAAGACGCAGTCAAGCAACATTGTAGAGAATCAAGCTGCTCTTACCGTGTCACAGCTGATACGATTCAACTCTGTGGTTCGACATCGCAAAGATTCACAAGCTATTTATCACACAAAGGATCGCGAGACTCCCTTACCAACGTATTTGGGTCTCCTGGTACATACAGAAACAAGGAAAAAAGGCTTGGTTGACAAGCTATGTGACCTTGGACTTTCAATTTCCTACAACAGAGTCCTAGAAATCTCAAGTGAAATGGGTAACAATGTGGGGGAACAATTTCAAGCAGATAGAGTGGTTTGTCCTTCAAACCTTAAACTAAAACTATTTACTACAAGCGCAGTCGATAACATTGACCACAATCCCAGTTCAACTACCGCAACTGGTTCACTACATGGCACAGCTATATCCCTTTTTCAACATCCTACCAAAGAGAATCAAGGTCAAGAACGAGTTCTTGTTCAACCGTGCCCCGATCAGCCAACTTCCCATGGTATTGCTCCTCTTCCCAGGCAATATGCAGAAGTCCCCCCAGTACAACCATGGAAAACTGATCCTTCCTTTCCAAGCACTACAGTGAAAGCAGACGACTTCCACAGTTTAAATATAGATCTGTCAGACGAGGATAGATGGTTGGAGCACGTGAAAGATGTACTTAACAACAACAGTCAGAATCAAATCCAAAATGTTTGTATATCTCGGGCGGCATTCCATGCAAGTCAAACTGCAGCAGTCGCAAACATTCCGCCAGATATCTCTTGTCTTCTGCCACTGTTTCAAGAAGAGGCTAAATCCGTCGCTATGATTTTGCATTCAATGAACACAGTTCAATCGTCTGTAGAATTTCTTAATCCAGGGCAAACTCCAGTAATTACTTGCGACCAGCCACTTTATGCAATTGCTAAAAAGATCCAGTGGAAATGGCCGGAAACTTATGGCGAAAAGAATTTTGTTGTTGTACTTGGAGGACTCCACATTGAGATGACTGCATGGAGAACACTAGGCAATAAATTAGACGGAAGCGGATGGACGATCACAATAACGCAAGCCAACGTCGCATCATCTGGAACAGCTGATTCGTTCCTAAAAGCCTCCCATGTCTCAAGAACCAGACATGCCCATCAAGTTACTGCTTGCAGTCTCCACATCTTAATGCGTAGAGCCTATGATGAATATGTCGAGGGAATCGCAGATAACGATACCAAACTAGAGTTCCACCAGTGGAATGATTATAAATCTTCCTCGTGTCCACATTTTAAGTACTGGTCACTGGTCTTGAAGATTCAGCTGACTATCCTACTGTTTGTGCGATCACTCCGGGAGGGCCAATTCAGACTCTATAAAGAAGCTATCAGAAATTTGCTTCCCTGGTTTTTCGCGCTGGACAAAGTCAATTATGCACGATGGCTGACAGTACACCTACATGACATGATTCGGCTAGATCAGACCTGCCCTAACGTGAAGCAGAAGTTTGAAGAGGGTTCCTTTGTGGTGCGAAAGACGCAGAGGAAATTTTCTGCCCTAGCAATTGACCACGCTCACGAGCAGAACAACAAGCTTGTAAAAGGTAGGTGTAGAAAAGTAGCTTATTAATACGAATGTTTGGTTCAATTAACACAATCAATAATATAAGTTACAAAAGTTGATAAAACAAAACAATAATTTTCATTCCCTCACTACCAATATCCGTAAGGTTCAACGGCATGAATTTGGTTTTCTTGTATTATCATAGGAGATGGTGGTGCCGTGGGATTAACAGAGAACTCTGCCCAACTCCTCAGATGGATGGTGTCAGGACCTGAAATAGCCAGGCTTATCACAGAATTTGAGTCTGTTCAGGATGCAATTAGGACAAACCAAAGCAAAGGCCCAGACGTTCACCATCATGAACAGATGAAAAGTGTTCAAGAAAGGTTCCAGACACAAGTTAGAGCTCTCGTCCAATCCTTTGAAACTCTAGGAAATCCCTTCAAAGAAGACAGCAACGATCTGCTTGTCCTGGACACAAAAGAAATTGCTAGCACGCAAGTGGTCACCACAATCAACGGGATTGAGAATGCTGGCCAGGAGCAGTTTCAGATGTTTTTGGAGGAACGCCTTATAAAACAGAAGAAGGAAGTAACAGATATTATAAAGCTTAACAAGTTTGCATTGTTCAGTAACCCGAGAAAGTCACCTTCAAAAGAGAAGCTAGACGTCACCTCCCTAAAGCAGAATTGTTCCCTGTTTTCCCAGTTGTATATTTCTTGTCAAGTACGCCAAGGCAATCTAGACGAATTCTTTGCTCACGAAAATCAATCATATCCTCCGTCCATTTCGAAATTTGGTGCTCTGCGACAAATTGTGAAGTCTGACTTGCTGAAGTGTCTGAAGATCCTGACAGCAAACCAATCTATCACTCCAACAGCAGAGGCGATGAGTTTACACGAAGGATATTGAAAAGGCAGTTGAAGCTTCATTCACTGTCATCACCTCACAGAAAGAAATCAATAAACCAGTAAGCAAAATAAACAAAACATTGATAATGGCTTATAGATTAGGATGGCCAATTGTTTCAAGGCAAATTGTACTCAATGCCAGGGATACGAATTCAGTGCCTTCTCCAAATGAATGTTTGCTTGACTTGAACAACTTAAAGAATGCTCCTGCAACAAGTGTAGTTCACACAAAGGTTGTCACTTGTGGTCAAATGGTTGACAATTTCCATGTGGTAAGTGCACACAGAGAGTTAAAAAAGAAGCTGAGAAATAAGAAAAGAACAACCAGAGATGAATCTGTTACAGAAGTAAAGAGAAAGCACCCCCCTAAGAAGAAATGCACTGCATATGTTGTGTTTTCACGGTCAATGTATAAACCTATTTTAAGAGATAACCCAAACTGCAAGATGAGTGAAGTGAACTCTATCATTTCACAGATGTGGAAAGAACTTGATGAAAATCAGAAACACTCCATCAAGGATCAAGCTATTGAACACTTTCAACACCTTACTGAACAATTTGACAAGGAGAATATTTAACATGGTAATATCTAAACTCTTTTATCTGATCCTTATAGAGCTTTCATCAGTATAACTTTTGCGAACATGATTTATAACCATAGTAGATTACAATAATTTTTGAAATGATACACTTTTGTACCTGATTTTTGTGAATAGATATTGATCATTTTTTATTGTATCGTCGTAATTTGTATAATGATAATTTTATGTGATGCAATTCTATTAAAGCAAAAAAGATTGAGCTTGGTTAAAGTTGTTTCATTATCAATTTATTAAATATGCTTGGTAATATTATCCAATCCAAATTTGTTAGTGGTCACATTGTTCAAAAATAGGTACTTAATTAGTAGATGTAACTGCTGTTACTGCAAAATATTTTTAAAGTTCTTGTTTTTGTACAATTCCAAGTCATAAGTGTTCCGGGTTGAAAATCATTTTAAGCACAAAATAATAATTAGAAACAGATAAAGATTTCTAAAGTTTACATCATTCAAAACCGCCTTCTTCTTGCCTCTAATAAATCCCCTTTCGAAGACCAACAAATTACAGAGCTATTGAGTATTGAGTGTGTGTAATTTAATAAAGGTAAACAGCATTCCAACTTCTAAAGATACTCACAATTTCTTTTATTCATTTACAAGCGCAAACTACTTTCAAAAATTAGGTACCAGTTTTCATTTATAAGTCCATAAAATTAATAAGGAGGGGATAATAGGGAAATAATCTGTTCTAAATAATCATCCCCTCCCCAAAAATCGTTTAAAACTTTTTAAGTTATTTGAAAACCCCTCCCCTCCCCCCTTCCCCCAGTTGCGTTAAAAATGTTCACCAAAATAATATATCTATAAAAAGTTATATTGGCGGTTAATTTTTATTTTTCCAAATCATTGAGTTGCCTGAAGATGCAGTAAAAACCTGCATATAAAAGAGGCTTATGATTTAAAACCGTTTGCACAGGGCTTTATGTGGCTCAATCTATCTGGATAGTTTCTGAAACCACACACCAAAGGAATATTAACTTCAATTTGATGACAAAATTTGTATGAATTTAGTAGATGTATCTTGCATATGAAATTAAGATAAAATAATTGTTCCAAACACCTTTTCTGCTATACTTAATACACTTTTGAGGTATATTTGTGGTGTTAAGTATTTGCTTTCCAGTGTTAAAAACAGGCCATAGACTTATACAATAATAATATGTAATACCCTATGCAGTATCTGCAGAAATTAGGCAGGTATAAATCTTACTATAAATAAATACATTATTCGATTAAAACATGTTTTGTCAATGTTTCTTTTTAAAGACAGATTAAAACAAATAGAACTTATAATGAAATAAGTAGATATTTTTTAATCTTTGCAAATGAAATAATAATAATAACAAAAATAATAAAAATAATGGCTTTAATCAGCTTTTCCACAATAACGTGGCGCTTCATACAATAAACTAAAGATAAAAGTACTAAGTTATGAATATATAACGCATTCGACACTTAATTCAAAGCATTAAGCTTTGGTCGTCATCAGCTGACAGATTGTGAAATACTTTAAAAACTGGGAACTCATAAAATAACATTGTTATAGCTCATATACACAAGAAAATCTAGAATACAGCAAGCTGTAAAATTGATAATGTTCTGTTCTTTTTAAACATATAAAGTTAATTAATTTCAGCCTACGTGTCTGAATAAGAAGCAATGCAGTTCTGAAATATTATATAACTTGGGCTTCCAATAATATCTTAACAGTGGTCAATGCTTTTGATCTATCAATATTACTTTAAACCCTTCAAAAATTGATTGGAATAAAATTTAAAACAATATTAAAAACCTGGTAGAAGATTCTTTGAAAGTTTAGTCTATCACTCTGCAAGAACTTATCTGATTTAAGTACATTAGAAAAGAGAATTGAGCTTGCTTGAGTTGAAGTCTATTCCTGTTAGACTGATAAAATCAAAACAAATACAGGATAACTGATACAGAGAAAAACGATAGGATTTATAAATAGATAACTTTTATGTATTTCTTGTCATTTTTAAAAATCCGAGTGACCATTTTTCTGAAAAATAACTAGAAATTATCCAAAAACGCCATGTATTTTTTTAAAAAAACACAAGCCAAATAAATATTTATAAACTTTTACATTTTTCTCTGTAGTCCTCCACTTCTTGCAGAACGAACGGAGCCTCGGAGTAAGTAAATGAAAACTTAAGGAAAAAATGTTTATCTACATACAAGGACAACTTACGAACATACTTGAAGTGACCATCTACTACATTTGCATTTAAAGGTTTTACGTCCCATCCCTTCCCCATAACGTAATCTAAACCCTGAAACCCACCCGACAACGAAAAAGAAACCTTGAACTTGTTTGCAGCGTTAAGACCAAAGATCGCAGCTTTTTGCAGGGGGTCAAATGCGCCAAGAGTCACAGGAGCAACAGGACGAGTGGCATTCGCCGAAATACCACTTGTGACTGCTTGACGCATTAAAGCTCCCAACGAATGGTGCCTCAGATCTCGCACATACAAACAAGTGCAAGGTTTCTTTCCTGGCAAACAGACACACGCTCATGAGCTTCTGCTAAAACTGAACTTAAAAGGCCCGAAACACTGGACAAACTGAACTGCGACATTCCGCAACTTTCGATGTAGGAACTGTCAACAGTAAACTTAAAATCGCGCAAAACTGACACAACTTTTGAGCCATCGCAACGACACATGAAACAAGAAACAAAAATACGACCACAAGCACTTCTAAAAATTCTACTAACTAAAACTGGCCCTTCATTGTGTGAAAGTTTAATCAGAGTTCCAATGCGAATAACAGTTCCATTTTCCAGCACATATACAAGGTAGTCGAGATCAGATTCAGTGTGGGAAGTCAAGGTTGGCGGATCGGAAGCACAGGCAGGCAGGCAGATCAGGAATGACAGGCAGATTAGAAGCACTGACAGGTAGATTAGAAGCATTGACAGGCAGATTAGAAGCATTGACAGGCAGATTGGCGGCTTTGGTGGCTTGCAGTTTTCCACTTTTAGCTTTTCTTGATTTCTTGCAGCGAGGTGGGGGAAGTTTGTTCGATGTTGGCACAGTTGAAAGCTGGCTTGCATCGAGCAGAACAGGTTCAGCAATTCAATGAGTATTTGCTGTCTGATGGGGTCTGAAGTAATAACAATAACTTCTTCGCCGTGCCACAACGTGTCTGCGCGAGAAAGCCGTTTTCGATGGATTTGGATTCTGGAGGAACAGTAAGCATGATTCAATTTTTGGCCAACAAAATGTGCAAAGCAAAAGAAATAAATCGCACATAAACAATTAAACAATGTAATGCTGTATAAAACAAGTAGAAACTAACCTCGCGTTTCAATGGCAGCCTCCGTTTTCGGCCAAGCTGTGTAAGTTTTCTTACTTCACTTTCGTTTGCCGTTCGATCCCAACAATCTTTCCAACCAGGAAAAGAAACTTTTGTGCCGTTTCCATTTGCCTCGAAGATTCTACATTCATTCCAAACCCCAAACTCATCTACTGCTGCAGTTTCTCCTTGGCGAAATATTTCCACTTTGTAATAATTGTTCACGAGCGAAATCAACGGCGAACAAGCTGGAAGTGGTTTGATGCACGAGATCGATCATTTGTGACCATGCTCACATATGTCTCCATAACAACACAACGAACGCATGCACAGTAAATGATGCATACTAATTTCTGGATATCAATGAATGACACACTTTGTCCGTGGTGATGTCGTAATGTTAACCGACAATTCTGAGAAAGCACGATCCAAGTTCGGCATTCTCAAAATCCCCCTTCGAAGCCAAGAAGAAAGACTTGCTGAGGCCCTTTTCACTAAAACGAGGGAAAAGAGTGCTCACGACATCATCACGAATATTGATTATTGTATCCCTCATGAGCGCGCTCTTTAAACCGTGTTCTAATGCCAGCTGCAACCTCTCCTAGGCATCATCTTCCAAGGACGGATGTTTTTCGGGACAGCTAAATTTGATGTCTCAATGGCGCTGGGATACATGGTGAGCTGGTTCCCACATGTTCGTCTTGGCAGGCCAATCCAATCACTTGATGAAAAACTCTGTTTTCCTGCTTTCACTCTTTTTGAAATCAGCTGTTCAGCAAGGTATTTATCTGGCAGTGTAGGTGTACTCGTAATTATTTTCCAAGGAAATGCGGGGTACTTGGCGTAAAATCCTGGCTCAAAAGTTTTCTTTCTGGTTTCCTTAGTATATGCATTTGTTGCGAATGTAAATGAAGGAATAAATGTTCAGCGCATTCACGAATATTTAAACTCTGAATAATAGAAGGCCGGATCGAAATCCGTAATTTGACCAATCAACTTTTAGATGAAATTTTCCAGTTTGAATAAATTATAATATCAATAACTTCAATGACGTGTGACAAGGTTTTTTAAAACTTTGATTTAAAAAGTCACCATAATCCTTACTTTGAAAAAGCTAATGATCATAAGCTAAATTATAAAAAAAACCCATCACTCAAAAAGAAACTTCTGCGGACCGTGCTAGCAATAATTTCATATTCTAAATTTAACTGCGATACTTTGGACCAACTGCGCGAGAACTAAATAGAGTTTTTAAAAGAAACTATTTGTTGTCTGGCGCTTTTTTGAAATGTACTGGCTTTCCCTTCTGTTTTGTTTTTATCTTATATATCAAATTTAGTTTGAACTCGACCGCGAGGTCTAGTTTTTAAAAGGAATTTTGAAATAACTGATTTGTTCTAATTATGGTCTGAGCACTAGAAAACTAGAACATGTAATAAAGTTAACTGGGAACAGTAACACTTTCAACAATGAAGTACTTTGGTCATATCTTTTATTAATTTGGTGGTTCCTAAAGGAACCGTTTATATGTTTTGCCCTGTGCGAGCTGTTATTAACCAGAAGCTTGGCCAACTTTCTTCAGGTTATCTATATAGATGTTACACTTTTCCCTTGTTATTCTGTTTGACCAAAACGATTAAATTTAATCTATAAGCTACTCCTTTGTTCTTGGTTTCACTGTTATATGCAGGAAATGTTTCAGTTCATGCCAAAGGAGCGTGATGGGATTTAAGTCGGGACTTTCTGGGGGGGTGGGCTACCAGTTTACAGTATTCCAGCTTCTTCATAGTATTCTTTGGCAAGTCTGCCAGTGTGCTTAGGATCACTGTCTTGCATGAATCGATGACTGTCAGGGAACTTTTGATCAATAAATGGCAGCAAATGTTCTTTCAGAACACCATGGACAAAGAACTCTGCCACCATAATACTGGCAAAAATTGCAACTTGAGTTGCTCCGCGTTGAGAGATACCAGCCCAGACATGTACTTTGCTTGGGTGCTTGGGTTGTCCATTTAGATGAGGCAGCTCCCACCATCAGAAAAATGCTATGCGAGCATGTTGCTTCATTGCTACTGTGCACTCGTCACTAAATATAGCATCATAGAATGTCTCTCTAGAGATGAGACAATACTCGACTCATTTCGCGCGGTTAACTTCCTTAACCAACTGGCAATAGTTTGTGCCAGTTGATAGCCAGCCCAGCTTCCTTCGTACCCATTTGATTTTATCCATGGAAAAATGGAGACCCATCTAGTCTGGCAACAGCCGCTGAAGGGTGGTAGAAGTTGCTTCATCGTTGGCCTCTATTTTTTTATCATTGAAGTCCAACACATCAGGGGTGGTGTTTTTGGCTGGATGACCAGGTAATCGCTGGTTCTGAAACGACTTTGTTTGCTGAAAACGCTGGATGAACCGCACTAAATTGTTTTGGTCGATTGTGGAGTTTTCTTCTTCCTTCAAAAATTTCAGAATTTCGAAAGTTCTCTTACTGTTAAGGTGTTGTCTTATGACAAGAGCTTTCATGGGCTTGTTTAAACGAGGCATGATTTCATTCGCTTTAGTGGTTTTCAAGTTGAAAATATAATGTATAAATGTAGTTTAGAGACAGACACAAATTAGATATCATCTATTGAAAAATAGCTTCTAGTCATTGCTAAACAATCTGTGTAGTTGCGCTGCTTTAACAAATAGCAAGGTGTTGCACTTTTGGGCAAAAATTAGCTTTAAATTATTTTGGCAAAAACGTGCGAAGATATCAATAATACAAACAGAAACGATTGTTAAAATAAACATTCAAATTGTGAGCAAAGTCGCGTAGGCCCATCACCCTTGTAGAAAACGTTTAAAAACTTAGCTTTAACTTAGATAAAAGTTTTCAGATTGACTTTAAAAATACTGTGAGAATAATGTGCTTGCATGCCTGGTCAAATATATGAAATTAAATGAAAAATAAAGCAGAGTGAGTGCCTGTATTGAACATTAAAAAATTAATCTTTGAAAATCGAAGATTACGAAATAATTCCACTTTTCTTTTTTCAGTATAGTCACATTGGAAAACTGACAAAAAACATAAAAATAGTTACTTGATTTAGATTAATGACATTGACAAAGCTCGAGTTTTATAAAAGTGTGCTTCTGCACCTATTTAAGAATCAGACTTGTTTATGATCCAGTTACTTTAAAGCCAGGTCGGTATAAAACAAAATGTTAAATTATTGAAGAAGACATTCTAAAGGCATAACGGTGTGATGGCTTCTTTTGGAAATGGCGCTAAACGCAACTTTTATTGAGGTTTTAAAAATGACTTAAATAGGATTTATTTACTACCAACAAATTTTTAAAAAAAATTTCTGCTGGAAAATTTTGAAAAAAAAAATGATAGTTTCTATTAATCGTATGTTGCTTTCAAAAGTTTTTGGATCTTGCGTTCGGCAAATCTGTCACAGAACACTGGCCTCGGCTGTCTTTGTTTGTCAAACAAATAATAATAGTGCCATCACAATGGAAGTTGGCGACAAATGATCCACTCGTGTCTGCCCTGTGATCTTCGAATAGTCTCAATGTGTGACATCCCAAGGGATTCGCACATGAAATCCATTAACCTTCTCCTAGGTCTACCTCGTCCTCTTTTCCCAGGTACCCTCCTAAAATAGCCAACCTTTCTAACCCATCTTTCCGCATGGCATGCCCGAAAAAACCTCTTTGTCTTTCTAGTATTGTACTTATAAGAATTCCGTCAGTCCCCGCTTTCCTTAGCACTTCTTCGTACGTGATCCTGTCCATCCATTTGATCTTACACATGCGTCTTAAAAAACACATTTCTGCTACCTCCAATCTTGCTTGCATTGACTTGCTTATTGCCCAGCTTTCACACCCGTACAAACAGTCATTACATATTTGTAGTAGGATTAGCCATGCTTGAATTGATAATTGCAACCCAAAGCTTTATATGTTCTTGCTTTTCCTATGATTTAAGCATTTCAAAAGCAGCTCTGAAAACAACCACTTACAGAACAAAGAAAAAAGCGGGAAATTAAAATATAATAATAATAATAATAATAATAATAATAATAATAATAATAATAATAGTAGTAGTAGTAGTGGTAAAACTAATAAAAATGATATTAATACGTTTATTAGTTTTCATACAAAGTAAATGCAAAATATGGTATATTAAACACTGGTGGCATTTGAACCAGAACAAAAGAAAACAGGGCATAACGACTTCTTAAGTCACTGCAAGCTAGTTAACAGACGTGCCAACCTGGCATAAAGATTTCACTAGAGTGGTCTCACTTTTCTTCTATAAGACAAAATGTCAACAGTTTAAAAACCTAACTGGGACTTCAGTGTCATGGCTTCCTCTTAATGGAGCTGATGTAAAACCACCAGTGGAGTCCTGTAAAAAACAATTCCACCACGCCTGAACGCACTTTTTGCTACTTATCTCATTTAGCTCCATCACAATGCTGCTATCTTTAATTTTCAATACTTTCGTAAAGGCTCATGACGCTGTTTTTACCAGAACAAATGTTTCCTTTGAGGTTTAATTTTGGAGGAAATTGCTGGTATGGCATAAAAAGACGACAGAATCTCGAACAATCGCGTAAACACCTTAATAAAGGATCATCAGTTTATTCCAGAGAGAAAATATCTGATAGGGTTCTTACCGAGCTGAAACTGAATAGAAAGAATTGTTATCAGTTTTAAAGTTGAAACAAGACAAGTGAAGAGAAAAGCACAATTAAATATCTGATAATCATTTCAAGTAATTCATCAGGCGGAAGTTATGGGTTCGAATCATTCATAGCCCGATTCACTTCTTCAGCCCCACCATCAACACCCATTGTCCTTGGTCTTCATTCACACTCTCTTCTACTTTTTTATTCTTTATTTTTATCTTTTCTATTGTTTACTTTCGGTGCTTTTAATAACAACAACAACAATAATAATAATGATGATGATGATAATTAGTATAAATACACAGGTGATTTAACAAAATTGCGTGCGCTGATTGGTCGAGAAACCCAGACTGGGTCATTCCATGCCAAATCAATGAATGGCCCATGCCCTTTGGTCTTCGATTTCCTTTATTTGATCATCAAATGTGCCCCAACCAGATACAAACAAATCTGAAGTTTAAGCTAATTATCACAAATATTTACTGAGTTATGGTCTTTTTTCGGAGGGGTGGTAGGGTTCAAAAGAGCCCAAAGATGGTGATCGTGAAATTTGACACCATTTTCAGACCACAATTTCTCTGTAAATAATAAACACACAACCCTTAAATTATTTGTGGGTCTATACGAAGTAGCAGAGATGACAAACAAAGGAAAACAACAGTTTTTACTGTAAACCCAAATTTCTCACACGTGGTGTAAGTTGCAAAATAGCTTGAACACACCCATCACCACCCCTATGTTCGGAAGCCTAAAACTAATGCTTACATTCATGTATAGCCTCCAATATTTATTCTGCTGAAAGTCTACCTGTGTGGCTTTGCAATATAGTTGTAAGGAGCTCTATCATCTAATTGCTGGTAAATGGCAAGCCCTCCAAATCGGAAAATGGCCATTCAGGGGCAATGTTCAGCTCACTCATACTGAATGTGGGCCATTAAAATTGAGCTTGCAATTGGTGTTATTTTCAAGCACTTGATATGAAGTTTGTTTGAGCTTAATATGAAGGTCTGTTCAGAACTCCTTCATAATGAAAAAATATCTGCAAGATTTTGCATTTTGGACCCCCCGTGGCTTTAAGCCAATACAGCAAATTATGTCTCTTAAAAAAACTTTCACATTGGATGTTGCCTAAATAAAGTAAAAATTCCAATTTTGACTGGATGTGTATAAAACAACCAATAATGTCAGATGTAATTAGTAATTTTTCATCAACTCAAATCAATAAGGTAGTCTAAGTATAAGGTGACCACAATTGCACTGAGGTCATAAGTCAGGGCAGTGTTCAGAGGAGCCTTTCCAAAGCTTCCTTATCCTGAAATTCCAGATAGTACTGCCTTCCATTTGGTGTGTGAGGTGTATTCACCAGGCGTAGAATGCATTGTCGTGGAACATAGCAAATATCTTCTCGCGCAGGCCAGTGAAAAGATGCTGCAGGTCCATGAGGATGCATGAAAGCGATCTGGACATCATCTTGTGCCTCGTCAGTTTCTCTGATGAGTCCAATCCACCACTTTGCATCGTATGTACATGCAACATACCTTCCTATTTCACAGTGCTTTAACTCTATGTTCGGTTCTGTGCTGTCAGGGTTGCCATCATTATCATCTAGAAATATCACTGCCTCAAATGAAGGTTCATCACCCGAAACTCTCTTGACCAACATTTTCTTACCAACTTGGCAAGGCTCATAACTGTGGTGGCTTCTTGTGCCAGCCACTGTCTTTGCATTTGAAAACCTAGCTTCCTGCTGCTCAACATTAATTGCCACTTCTTCTTTGCTAATATAGAAGAATTTGACATTACTGATGTGTTTAGTGGCCCACTCAAACAAATCATGTGGCGTGAGGATGTGCCCTGCTGTAACTGCTTGCAGGCTAGCCTTTGCTGCTTCTCGTTTCACTGTTCCCCCGACCCCGTCGCAAGCATTCTTGCCATGACTGGTGGCAAAGAAATTCCACTCTGCTTGCAAGCCAAAATCATCTTCATGGCATAAAAGATTACAAAAGTTCTTGTAATTTTTATACTGCGATGCAGCTCCATCTGAGAAATAGTGCACCTTCTTAATCTGTGGACATCTGTCTTTCAAGTGTGGCAGTACATCTTGTAAGAACCTGTGGACAGTGATTGTGTCATGCGTGAGACAGTCACTTATGACGCACATACTGAGGTGTTGCAGCTGACCATTCTCTACAAAGTAGGCAACGAAGGGATGCAGTGTCGCTTGGCTGTTTTCCCAATGAAAACCTTGTGCAGCATCCTGAACTATGAATGAATAATTTTCTGCAAAATCCAGTATCATGATGACTTCCTCAGGTTCAAGGGTTTCTTTGAGGCTTCTTAGGTACTGTGACTGGTGCTTTGCTATGTAATGGTGTGCCGTCAGCTTCTCTACCTTTGCCAAAAGATCATCTATGAGCTCATACAGTGGCATGCTACAATCTTGCAAAGTTGTACAGTCAGCTGTGAGCCATTGCTTGTAAACAATTGTTTCGTCAGGATCATTTGATGAAAACAACTCTTCAAGGTTGGCTTTCAGTCCATTGGCTCCTGGACAGGTTGGACATCTATGGACCATGCATAGCTTTTCCTCAACAGAACAGACTAATTTCTCCAATAAATCATGGTAAGTTATATTTGTTTCTGTGGGAAGAGCTGCTATCATGAGTTTTACATTTTGATGAATAGTGCAGACACACACAGAATGGGTGCCTCTGGAACCCACAGTGATACAATAAGGAGGCCGAAGGGCACAGAATCTTGATAGCCCTATCTTATCGTTTGGGTACCTAGCCTTATACTTTTGATATAATTCATTCAAATTCAGTAGCAGAAGGCGTTTCTGTACGTGTTGTCGTTTACCGTCAGGGCCCCTTAACAGATTTGAAATCTTTCTTCCCAGGCATTATACGAGAATATTCATCTTTATGATAAAATGCAATTACTTTTTCCTCAATTTCTTTTGGTAATTGTCTTCCCACTGTCGGACTTCGTTCGGCCAAGATACCCTTCTCTTTTTTAGTTTCTTTGCTTCTGTTGCCTGGTAGATGGAAACATCGAATTCCTCAGCAGTTCGTTGTATGGACCAGCTCTCTGGTGCCAGGGTTAGCAACTGTATGTGCCTGTGTTTTGGAGATACCTGCAGTTTCACTCTCAGTAGCTCCACAAGTCTGTCCATATCACTGCAATTGCTGCATTGCGGTGGTTGTTGTACTGTTTGCATCACTTGCTCAGGTGGCACATCAAGCATTCTTGCAATTTTACTTGAAACAGCATCTCTGTATTCTGTACACTTCCGCTTTGCATAGGTTTCCATGTTTTGCTGGCTGACTTTTCCAGGTTTTAAAGGAGAAACACAGATGTCTGTAAAGCTCTTGTTCAATGCTTCTATGTGATAAGGCCTACCAAATTCATCTTCTGAAGAACAGTGACCAGTGTCACTGTCACCATGAATCTCCTCAGGTTCGGATTCTGTTTCTGGCTCTGGCTCTTTAAATGTCCATTTAGTCTTTGAATCTCTCAGGCAGTTGTAGCATAGCTTTTGGCCTGGCTTAACAGACTTGCCAGTAATGTTGCTTACTCTCTTTGCATCATCCAAATCAAGGATTTTCAAATTTTTGCGCACCTGACTGCGGTGAATGCCTTTAGGATCACAGCAAACTTTTTGAAGAAACGAGTATTTCTTGACAAACAGCTGCTCGTGGTGTAAGCACAACGTTCCGTCTTCAATTGTGATGCCTGTTCTAAGTTGCAGAAGCATTCTTGTGTCATCATCCAGTTCAGATACTCTTAAGAGATCTTGTTTTCTACAGATTGAAAGAAAAAGGACAATTGATCATGTAAACCACCTGCTGCTAACGATAAATCAACTGTCTGCTTTCTGAGAATCAGCAGAGTCAGCAAAAATGTTATTCCTTTGCCGTAAGAACTAACTAACTTTGAGTGCTCAAACCATATAGGCCCTTTACTTTATAACCAAGTCTATAATACCCAATGTTTCAACTACTTTAGAGCCCCAACATAACTATTTTAAGCCTCAACTATTTAATTCACTATACATTAACTAATTTCACAGTTGGTGAATCGTAAAACTATGAAATTATATAGATCTCGCATACATTTTTCAGAACTACTAAAAGTTACTTTAACACCCCGACCTGATATATACATTTTAAATGGTTTCAGTATCTAACCTTCATAATCAATTGGCCATAACCAGCCCAGATTTGTTTTTAATCTAAAACTTGGATATTTTCTGAGCGTTGTTTTCATTTCTTGGACTAATAATCGTCATGATGTATTTAAAAAATATTATGTCAGATCGACATGGCGTTTGGAAAAAATATATTGCATGCATTATTAAGAGAACTTACCTGCACCAATCAGTACGATGGCACTTGCTTCTGTCAGAGCCATAAGAACAAGGGGATAAGTTAAAAGTTAAAATATCTACACAGCCCACAATAAATGTAAAAAATTACAATATATGACTTCTGGTAAACAGCCTAGAGCACAATGGTGAGTGGGCGTGGCACAAGCATGGTGGTCCAATGCTCTGACAGTATTTGCAAAAATATTTTGCTTTATTGTAAATCTGAAGTCAACCTTTGATTTGTACAGCTGCATTTTGGCAACAACTGATATGAAATTTCTATTTAAAGACAAAATCTGCTGGTTTGCCTAAAAGCTGCAGGGGGTCCAAAACACAATATCTTGTAGACATTTTTCACCATGAAGGAGTTTTGAACAGATATTCATATTTGACTCAAATAAACTTCATATCAAGTGCTTCAAAATATTATCATTTGCAAGTCCAGTTTTAATTGCCCACATCGAGTTTCAATGAGCTGAATATTGCACCTGAATGGCTATTTCCCGATTTGGAGGGCTCGCCATTTATCAGCGATTACATGACAGAGCTCCTTACAACTATATTGCAAGGCCACACAGGTAGACTTTCAGCAGAATAAATATTGGAGGCTATACATGAATGTAAGCATGAGTTTTAGTCTTCCAAACATAGGGGTGGTGATGGGTGTGTTTAAGCTATTTTGCAACTTACACCACGTCTGAGGAATTTGGGTTTACAGTAAAAACTGTTGTTTTCCTTTGTTTGTCATCTCTGCTACTTGGTATAGACCCACAAATAATTTAAGAGTTGTGTGTTTATTATTTACTGAGAAATTGTGGTCTGAAAATGGTGTCAAATTTCACGATCACCCCTCCGAAAAAAGACCGTAACTCATATCAATAAATATTTGAGATAATTAGCTTAAACTTCAGCTTTCTTTGTATCAATGGTTGGGGCACATTTGATGATCAAAGGAAATCGAAGACCAAAGGGCGTGGGGGACTTTTAATTTTCATTGATTTGGCATGGAATGACCCTATACACATCCATGTAAGTGATGAACACATGACAATTGTGTGCTCAAATTTGCCAGGCTTTACCACACAAAGGGGGTTTCCTTTTCGTCATGCTTTGATGACGTTTTGATAATAAATATTAATAATAATAATAATAATAATAATTATTATTATTATTATCATCAGAATAATTTATTTCACTTCTTCTGTGCAGTTATCAATAGAAAATTTTCAACTGCGCACGTTTTGTGTAAAATAACTACCAAGCTCCTCTACATTTTATATAATTATATCCGTTTAGCTACGCTATGCTAGACTGAGCAGGTTCTATCTGGATGGGAATTGGTTGTGCAACATTTCAATTGTGTAATGCTTAGGGTACTTATGTCATACAGATGAAATCTGGTCGCAAACAACATTTTGAAGCGGAAGAGGAAATAATGACAAAAGGTGATGAATAACTGTGTAGCTATTTTATAGGAATTATCAATAGAACTTTTCTATTTATTCTTGAGTTGCATTTTAGTTTTTATCTCCCCCTTTTACAGTAATATCATTATACGATGTTACTTTTAGAAATACAGATTGAATTGAAATTATTTTCTCTTTTTCGGCTCATGTGTTTTTGTGTATTTTTTAGTCTTTCTTTTCTATGTTTAAATGTACATAGTCGCAATAAATAACACCATTTTGTTTTTATAAAAAGTGGTTTTTGGCCGTGACATAAGAAAAGGGAGTTGGTTGCTGGTGGTTTCAAAATCGTCCAACTGTTGAATATCAATAACCGTCACTACAAAAACACTTCTTTATAAAATGAACCAAGTTTAGCAATTCGATTGACAGAACAGAGTTACAGTCATAAAAGCAAAATTATTGGCTCTAAAATGATGAAAACATGTGCAAAATAATCAAAACACAAGTGATTTCTAAGGAAACAAGGCGCAAACATTATTCACTGACATAATTAGTACTGTACACAAATTAAAGTGGTACAACTCTTTCTCAAAACAAAGCAGTCCACTTGTTCATCAAATGACATGAACAGGCACACTTCATGCTTCTGACTAAGGTGATCAATTTGGCATCCGTGGCATTCATTGCGTACAACTTCTTTGAGTGGTTGTCTAACGACCTTTGCACAGACATTGTACACTGCCTGCACCAATACTTGTTGTCTTGTGCTACCATCCTCAAACAAATATTCCATGTTCTCTTTAGAGTTAGGAACACAAAAGAAATAATTTATTTAAGACGTTTGATATCATCCTAAAACAATTTATGCATGCTCCCCAAAAACAGCTCCAAATGTGATAAATTCCTACCACTACAGTACATCTAGTTTAGAATGTTTTGGTAAATTTATCAGCTCACCGTTGATTGGTTCTGAAGAATGTTTTGAAATTTTGCGGACTTCCTGTGATATAGTATCTGATGATTAGCCTGAGCTTCCTGTTCTAGAGTTACACTGAAAGACTCGCATAAACCTGGCTGGTAGTTGTGGCTACCATCTATCAATGCCGTAGCCACGAAAACTGTAGCACCTAAAATGTAATTTAATATTCCAAAGGTTAAAAGTCATCTCGCCACATGCTTGCTTTGCCGAAGAATTTTGGTCATCTGACAATTAAATTTTGAGTACGGAAAATCAATAAAAAGTCTAGAATTTTACATTCAAAGTCTGTAAAGACTTCATAAATAGTATCAATTTTCATGAAACTTTAAATAAATAGTTTTTAAAAAAACTATTCAATGCATTGGCGAGTAGATACAAACTTGAAGTAATGTATAATAAAAAGTTATCATTGCCGTAGGATTTTCGAAATGCATATGTTTTGAGTGTTAGCCCTTCGTTCGAGCATCTAACGAAGCGCTAATGCTCAAAACGTCTGCTTTTCCAAATTTCTATGGAGATGATAATTTCTTTATTACACATTCAATCAATTTTCACAGTTGCTTATTATTTACTGTATTGTTTTTACCTTTTTAGGCTCTTAAACTTAGTCTAAAGCTTATATTAAGGCCAGCAAAGTTACACTGCTGATAACTCCTGATAAAGCTATAAAGAAAAACGCTTTGGCAAAAGTTTCATTAATGAGATTTTGTGTCAAAGGGAGAGTATAATGACATTTAATACTTGGAATATGCTGATCGAATATACCTCAGTTTGCATCAATTGCTTGTGTGGCATAGGGTAGATGGACGTGAACTTAAGATCCAGCGGTTATGAGTTCCAATCTCAGTTGGTGAGTATAAAAATAACTAAAAAGATTACTGTACATAGTGTTGTGGGGAGGAGGTGCGATAGGGAATTCAATTAGGGAAAGGATGGTTGGTGGGAGGGAGAGGGTGGGATTCTGGGAAAGATAGACAAGCCTTGTGTGAACCAGTTGAGAAAGAAAGTTGCACTGAATTCTATTATTACAGAAACAAACTCAAAAAGGCCTTTTCAGACAATTTATAAAAAACTTATTAACAAACCGTGAACTGGTTCAAGAAACATTGTACATAACAGTCAAAAACAAACTGAAAAAATTCAAGTAATATTACACCAGTTCAGAAACAAAGTGTACCAGCGGTCAAACTTAAACTATATTTACAGATACTGTACTATGCTGTCCCAATCAGTTCTTTTTGGCAATTATTATTTATGTTCATTACACTACATTATTGTAGGAAATGATAAATTTAGTTTACAGTACTTGCCTTGGAACTTTGTATATTGGGTCTTTCAGTAAGATGATTAGCACCACATGTCTGGCAGCACATGAGTTTGGCAGGCTGAGTCACAACAGGACCAAGACAGGATGAATGTACTCTAGTACAACCACTCTTACCCCTCGTGTTTACTTGTATGATTACTGCTTTTGCAACACAGTTAGGTGGCCTTTCATCAGCTATTTGAGGGAGTGTTAATATAGTGGTCAGGCACTTTGTTGCAAGCCAGCCAGGTAGTATGCTTAGGTTCCTGATAATACCACCGTGGTCACCCAGCAGTTGTAACTCTTGGTTTGATCCTACATTGATTGAATGAAGCCCCTCCAGTATAACACACTGCCCTGCGAACAAAGATTCGTGATAACTACAAGAAGAGTCAATAACTTCTACTTGGTAACACCCAGTTTCATCTTTGATTTCCAGGACAAATTTATCACACAAATTTTGGTGATCCTGCACAGTATCCTTCTCCCTCACAGCTTTTACAGTTCCAAGCAAAGTTACATATCCTACATTTTCCCTGATATCAGTGATATAAACTCTCTCAGGGAATGAGGAAAAGTCGAGATTTCCATGACTGTCCTTGGTGACACTGACTGGAGTTGCATGTGGAACCTGGCTTTGCACAATTTCTTGTTTGAAATCTCTTGAGTAGCAATAGAGAACAGTCATTGGCCCATACTCCAGAACAAACCCATCTGACTCATTTTGCACAAGATATGGCTGTTGAATGGCCAGTACATCTCCCTCTTTAAACAAATCTACCAAAGGAAGTTGCTCATCCCAGAGAACAAACTTTGTATGAATGCCAACAGCATCAACAACAATAACAGCCCTTTTGATACTAGTTTCTCCATTAGGAAGATGTACTTTCTCTTCAATAAGAATCTCACCAACTTCCACCTAAAATACACAGCAGTGAACATTAATAAGTTAGCTGTTACTTTTATTTAAAATGTGCTTTCATCTTCTTTTATCCAAAGTGCCATTCAAAACAGGAATAGTAAATCATCAGTCAATAAAATGAATATTCGCTCACTTGATCAAATCGGCAATCATTTAAGTGAAAGTCACATTCATTTGGAAATTTTGCATAATTTTGGGCATTCAATTAAATTTTTGCGCATTCAAATGGCTAATTCAGGCATTCAATAAAAGAAAACAAACTTTCATTTGCACGAATATTCATATCATTAGTATAGAACGAATATTCAAGAAAATGAATCGACTATCAATAACGCGAAAAAAATATTTATTTGTATAAATATTACACTGTTACCCGATTTGATCAAGTGTATTTATATTCATTTTATTGGCTGATAATTGGAGCAAATGAACGCATATTTTGCTGTAATGCACAGCAAAAGGTATATTTAGCGAGTGAACAGTAAAGCACGAGCCTGCATTCAAGGAACACTTGAAACTGAGATAAGCTCGAGATACCAAAGTAGAGACCTCTTTAGGGCGGCAGACCTTTCGCTATAGGGCAGTAGAGCATTGGAGCAATTTGGAGAAATATGCACACTTAAACCATTTTTAATGTTATGGTACAATTTGAATCGGTAAGATTTACCATTTTTTAGCTTTTGCAGGAAACCTATTAACTTTTAGTAGATCTTTCAAGCAAAAAAGTTGTATTAAAAATGTAGTATCCAGTCTCTCTCAATATGTGTAATGTTTACGTCATGCACCTCATGCTGGAGTTGTTAGAAAAAGATGGCGGAGTTTGTTGACTGAGTTGTTGTGTGGTGATGTTGAGATATTTACAGGAGATATTACATTGGCAATGAGCGATAACTCAGCGAAACCAAGAGAGAGAGCCGTTCAATACATAAATTCATAAATAGCAACAATATTTTCTTTTACTCGAGAAGTGCGAGCATCGATTTACAAATCCACCACAGTAAAATCATTTAGTCAACCAGCATGAGCGAGACAGATTCGAATCCAACGGAAATCAGAGTTATGACCACAGGAAAGAATCTTAGAATCGAGCTGTTTAAACATCCAGAAAATCCTTTAGATTTTGGTAAAGCGTGAGAAGAGTGGATTGAAAGAAATAAAGAAATTAGCTTGAAACTTACCAGACCCAGCACCCATGGCAGAGGAAGATGAATACCAGAAATTGAAACGGAAACCTGACGGACATTTCTTGCCAAAGAGAAACAAACATCACGCCAGATACACATTCAGCAAACAAAAACCAAAATCAAGGGAGAGTATTGTATCATATACAGCTAGAATCAGAGAGAAAGTGAAAGGTTGTGAATTCGGAGACCAGCTAAACGACAGAATTTTGGAACATCTAATTCAGACAGATAGATGAAGGACTTGTTAAAAAGTGTATTCAGAAAAGATGGGATTTAGACAGATTTATTAAAGAAGCCAGTCAAAAAGAAGATAATCACAAACAAGTTAAGGATATGAGAGAAGGGTTGAAAATTGCTTAAATTAAGATACCCCGAAGCCAGGAACACCATAAAAGAAATATGAGAAAACCTTTCAACCCTGCAAAGAAACCCCACTACCCAAGATAAAGTAACCCAAACAGGAAGCAAACTACAGAACAAGGGAAAAATGTGTCTCTTACGGGAAGACAGATGCCGACAAAACCTGGTCAGAGCTGCCCAACTTACAGAAAACTGTGCTGGAAAATACCACCACGCGGAGGACAGAAAATGCAACATCAAAATTGGCAGCATGTAAGGAAGACTGCAGATGGGGGCCAGAACAGTGAATCTGATAGTGACTTTCTTAAACAGGCAGCAAAACACATAACACACCATGCAAATAGAATTAGATCAGGGCCTAGCCAAGACACCGTACTGATAAAAATAGGGGACATGGATGGGCACGTTGAGACAGACAGCAGAACGAGCAGAAATATTATTGATGAATATCAATTTGAAGCCCTGCAACACAGATCACAGGTAATTGACAAGCTATACCCAAGTCACGACAACGACACCCTCAAAACACTCCAGTCAGATTTTACAGTTGAAGGTGAATTTCCAGTGACACTGAGAAACAAAAACAGAGGTACAAATAGTAAATTTCTTGTTATTAAAGGAAAAATGAACTCCCCACCACTGCTATGCAAGGAAACAGTTCTTAAACTGGGAATGCTGAAGACTGACCCAGAGCGGAAACTGAGAGAACCTAATGAGCTGAGGATCAAACCAGTGAAAACAGAACCCAGTGGAAAACAGAAGCTGATAAATGACTACAGTACCTCTTTGAAGGGATTGAGGTTTTTTGAGAAAAGACAGGCGAAGAGATTATAGTAAAGCTAGAAATGGACTCAGAAGCAATCCCAGTAGCTCAAAAGCCGAGACACATCCCCTGCCACCCCTAAAAACCCCTT
Organism: Palythoa grandiflora; assembly: GCA_026546935.2. Classification (NCBI taxonomy): domain Eukaryota; kingdom Metazoa; phylum Cnidaria; class Anthozoa; order Zoantharia; family Sphenopidae; genus Palythoa; species Palythoa grandiflora. The sequence goes on along the minus strand of JAOCPT020551378.1, from coordinate 3,288 downwards.
ACGAAATGGATTGAACAAGAAGTAAAAGAAGAAATATTTGAGAAGGCACCAGAGGGGGAACTAATCACCTAGTGTTGCACACTTGTGGTACAACCGAAACCAAAATACACAAATATCCCGAAAGAAAAGCTAGAGCCACAGATGATCCGAGCTAGCATTGATATGAGAGAACCAAACCGGTCCATGAAATGCTGCCATTGTGTTCAGGTACCTAAGTTCAGAAACTTTGTCTACCATCTACGTGACTGCAAGATATTCACAAAGCTAGACCTTCGACATGGATATCACCAACTTACACCACACCCTGATACAAGACAAATTGCAACATTCAGCACACCGTGGGGGAACTACCAGCCAAGGAGATTGATTTTTGGTGCCAAATCATCACAGGATGTGTTTGATGCAGCCACATTTAGAATATTTGGTGACATTCCCCACTGTTTCCACCAGCGAGATGACATTCTTCTTGGAAGACGAGATGAAACGGAGCACAATGAAGTATTGCGTTAAAGTAAGCAAAAGATCACGGTATAACATTCAACAAAGAGAAATGTCAGTCCGGGAAAGAAGAGATTGAGTTCTTTCGCCACATCTTGACCAAGGACGGAATAAACCATCACCTGATAAAGTTAGAGTAGTTAAAGAGTGCAGAATACCTGAGAGTAAGGAAGCAGTTCAAAGTTTCCTCAGCATGGCTAGCTATCTAGACAGATTTATTGACAGCTATGCAACAATTGGAGCACCCCACTATCACTTGACGAGAAGAGAGATCAGATTAAAATGAGGAGAAACTGAAGAGAAAGCCTTTTGATAAATTCTAGACAGCATATCAGATTCACAAACCATTGCTTACTTCGACCCTAATAAGCTAATCATCCTGTGAACAGAAGCAAGTTTCAATGAAGGATTGTCTGCAGCTCTATTCCAGAAGACATGCAAGGGCATACAACCAGTTCATTTATCAGTCGTACCATGACAAATACTGAGAAACGATACAGCCAAACTGAGAAAGACGCATTAGCCATCAAAATTAATGGGCGAAAGAATGACTGAGAACATATCTTCTTTGAGCACCCAGATTCAAGACAATAACAGCACACAAACCACTCTTACCATTGTTCAACAGGGCGAAGACAAAGATGCCACCAAGTTTAGAGAAATGGGTAACGGACATGTGAGACGCCAGGGAAAGATGAGAAAGAACCACTCAACTTTCTTTCCAAACACCCATTGCCGGAAACATAAGAAAATAACACCGAGATAATAATCAGATGGACAGTGAACACTGAACATGCAGATGTTATTGACAGAGTGAGTCAGGAAACCCTTAGAGACGCCATCATGCAGAAGCTAGCTGAGAGAATTACCAAAGAAGACTGGTAATTACACCGGCGAGATAAGGACATTGAACCATATCAACATACATGTGAAAGGTGAATTATCAGTTGCTGAGGGACTGATCTTCAGAGAGAACAGAATTGTACTCCCAGAAAAATTACAGAAGAAAACTGTACAAGTAGGGCATAGCATGGGCCACTTGGGCAATACCAAGAACAAACACATGCTGCGTGAGAGATATTGGTTCCCTCTAACGAACAACATGGTTGACAATGCAATCAACCAATGCTATGAGTGCCAAGTAGCTACACGTGACAACAAAGAAAAACCAATCAAGCCATCAGAGATGCCAAATCAACTGTGGGACACAGTATCTGTTGACCATGCCGGCACTTATCCAGACGGTCACTACAACCTTGTTATCATAGACAAGATAACCCACTAACCGGTAGTAGAAACTGTCACATCCACTAACTTCAAAGTGGACAAGGAGATATTTAAACGTGTCTTTGCTACTTATGATACCCTGAGACAAATGGAGGGCGACAATGGTCCACCTTTCAACTCAAATGAATTTCAGGGTTTGCAGCACAAGAGGGATTTCAACACCACAGGATACACCTTTCTCCAAAATGGCGGTGGCCGCGAAAGACTGGTGATGAATTGCATGAAAACGAGGCATCAAGGGCCTCGAGAAAACCAAAATGGCATCTCTGCGATGTGTTTTTGGCCCTTCTTTTCTCTGTGAAGCTGATATACCTGGAAGCAGTTTGAACAGAAGAGATCCTTCAAGACTTAACAATAATGAGCTTAAGTTTTCTCTGAAATGCCGTGGAGATTCTTTGAAAGGTCTATCGACCAAAGCAAAGCTTTGTAAACGGTAAGAGTCGAGCAGCCTATTAAGTTATATGGTGGATTCGTGCTGGTTTCGAGGTTTTTGTTGATAAAAAATAGTTAAAATATAACTCTGTTTCGTTTTTATAGTGTTAAGGAGTACTTGGATCAAGGTATTTCCGGTTTCCTCATGAATCCTGATAAAGATCTTCTCTACACAAGACGAAAGAAAAGACGCATTGAACCAGGCACAAATCACTCAAGTGACACTATAATAGATGGTGAAACACAACCAACTGTAACAAGAGCGCCGGGGTTCCCCAAAAGTGGTTGGCCAAATCTCTCGATAAAAGCCCGACTTTTACTAGCATAGAAAGGAAGCAGCACATCTCGAAGTCTGCAATCTTTAATCTCCTTTGCCCTTTTTTTTCGGTGGTTTTCTCTTGGTCGGTGAACCCTGTTTCCATGAAAAGATGGAGGGCACTGAGCCCTTCTTAAGTGTTCTTTTCCCGCCAGCGAATGAATTTTTATAATCTTGTAGCTTGAAATGGCACGAACAAACTCTTGTGTAGCAATTTTCTTCCTGAATAGCAATTTGTCACCAGGGAACTTGTGATAGCATATTTTGATGCCATTTTAAGCATAAACTTTCTTTTTACAGCCTGGAACAGAGCAATTTTGAGGCATTTTGACCTTCTGTTTTCGAAAGAAAAGTAGCGAAAAGTGTTGAAATTCGCGCGCTGAGGCCCTTGATGCCTCGTTTTCATGCAACTTGTCACCGGTTTTTCATTTTGTAATCCAAAATGAATATTAAATATCCCCATCTTCTTCGCTTTGTGCCTCACACTCGCACTCCAAAGGAGCGCAGCTTTGCTGCTCAGGCTTCACCGGTTTCACTATGTGCGGACTCCTTTGGAGCGCAGCTTGCGGCAATCCGCGCTTCGAAGAAGTGCTGCTCTGTCTGTTTGACTCTGTCCGTAATCCTCCGCTACCTAAGTCACCGTAGAAGTTTTTAAACACTTTCTTAGCTACACGATCTACATAAGCAAAACTATATGGCCCCTCCGTTGCTTTCTCAAATTTATCTAATGGTATTCCTAACTCATTACAAATTGA
>JAOCPT020551342.1:0-11148 GCA_026546935.2 Palythoa grandiflora | reverse complement strand
TGGAACTCTCGAAAGGCGATTTTGTCGCTAGTGTTTAGAGAACGTAAAAAAAACTGAAATTTCATTTAAATTCAAAAATTTAATATAATTCGAAAGCCAGTTCTATAGGCTTTAATTTGATATATGGGTTTAGGTATCCACAGTTTAAGACAGATGCACTGTATCGTTTTGACGCAAAACACCCCTGAAGATATACGGTAACCTTAAGTCCTGTATTTACTATTGGGTATATGTAGTTACCATTTTACATCCTGGATATGATCTTTGAGTTTCTTCCAATGGAACCCAAAATCAGTTGACAAATAGGCACTCTGCAGAGAAAGAGATGCACTACACTTACTCGCACTTCCTTTCAACTTAAATTTAATCAACAACAGCTAAATGAGCACACATATACTAACTACTACTACTACTAGTTACTACTACTAATACTACTACTACTACTACCACTACTACTACTACTACTACTACTACTACTACTACTACTACTATTACTATTACCACTATTACTACTACTACTACTATTACTACTACTACTACTACAGTAATACTATTATAATTACTACTGACAGCTACTACTACTTTTAATACTACAATTACTACTACTACTACAAATACTACTACTACCACTACTAATACTAAGTACCACTACTAATACTACTACTACCACTACTAATACTACTACTACTACTGTCTAATAATAATTAATAGCTGTTATCAATCTTGTCTAAACACCCAGGAATCCTTGCATCCAAGAACACAGGTGCCTCGTTGCAAAAAGGAATTGTTACCAGCCTAAAATGCTGTATTGAAAGACCATTTTAAAATAATGATAATGATAATGATGATGATTTTCATAATGATAACAATAATAATAACTTACAGTTATTATAACAATAATAACATTCAGTAGCTATGGGGTGTGTGAATAGATTAACGGATCAGCAGGTTTGAGGAAAATTTCAATGGATTTGCGGGTCCTTTAAATACAGCCGATCATGGATTCAACAAGAGTTCTGGCACAGATTACAGATTGTGGGTGATGTTTAAATATGGATTGCCAATTTTAGATTATTTAAGTTATTTTTTTTGGATTTTCACCTACTATATATGGCCCTTTTTGGCTCCTCACAGATCTGAATTTAAATGTAAACTAATCATGGATCAATGGATTTGGATTACATTTTATAGCATTATTATCTTATATTGTTATTCTTGTGACTGAAAAGCCCTTTTCAGGGAGTCTCAATAAATATGTATGTATGTATGTGTTTACCTAAATTAACACCTAAAGTAGTTTTTCATCTTGGTTCCACGAGGAGACCCTTTTCCTGTTAACGGTCTAGATATATATATATTCCATCACAGCAGTAGACAAAGCCATACACACACAAAAATGTAAATTTAAAATAGCAACCAAAGGCACGAATAAAGGATTGTTGTTGTTGTGGCAAGTTGTTCGAGGTTAAACTTTAGCCGAGTCACTTGAGCGACGCCACTTTCGCTAAGAGAATTGAAAAACTTTACCAGCGTCCAAATAACTAAACCTATCACGGGAAAAGTTATACAGTTTTCTATCTATATGTCATTATCAAGGTTTGTTTACGCTACGTAAGTCATGTAAATTCTTGAAGAGACCTTTTTGGTAAGTCATTCGTGGGTCTTTTCTTATGTATAAGCTTAAACAACAGTAGTATATCAGGGACCGAATTGGCCTTTAAAAAGGGCGGAGTAAGGGAGAAGTAGGGCGGTACAAGGCGGAGTAGGGCCGAGTAAGTGGGAGTTAGCTGAGTTTCTTTGCACTCGCATGTGATGTCAAATCGTATTGTTCGTAAACAATGAAGGAAGCAGGCAAGTCTGGGCAGGTTCTGCATGGAGATGAGCTGGACATGAATTCATGGCAATGAGCTTAACCCCCTTAAAACGCCTTAAAACGCCTTACTCCGCCCTACTCCTTCCTTACTTCGCCCCACTCTGCCCTTTTCTGAAAGCTAATTCGGTCCCTGATATACTGCCAACGACGTCGTCATGGTTTCGAAGCACATTTTCATTTATATGCTAAGATATTCTTGATTAGCTTTACTGGTCTTGTAATTTCTTCAACTTTAGCGTTAAATACAAAAGGACTTTGTCAAGAAATTATATTAAGTACAAAAGGACTTGTGTATCTTTTGTAACCTTCTTGTGGCTAGCTTTGATATTGCGTAATGTTGATAATAATTTTGAAAATGAGTGTGGTTAAAATTTTTAAATGTCTCTAAAACCTATTTCGAAACAAAATTATTATTTCTACTTGTTGCGAAACCTACCCTGGGGATTTCGTTACCATGCATATGCAAACTGACTATAGAAACTGAGAACTTAAATTAAAATTTTCGAACTACATTATTTCTTTACACAACTACTTGTGAAACTGATGTAGCAGCAATGAGTTTACACCGTTATTCCTACTAATGTTCAGCAATTTTTTTCAATTTGCAAATAGGTTTTACGCAATAAAATTCTAGTGATATAACACAACTACGCGTGCGCAGCTTAGGTACCTAGGAAGTGGCAGCAGTGGACAGCTGTCTCGCTCTTATTTGAGCTCTTCAGCACTGCATAGCCAGGCTACTGATGAAGGACACAAGGTCCTTGTATCTAGCAGCCGTAACTCCCAAGGCAGACCTGATGTTGTAGGTCTCTTTAAACCTCAGTCACAAGATTATAAATGTGGGACCTAGCTGCTGCGATGTTAGCACAACGTAGTTAACAGCTGTCCACTGCTGCCACTTCCTAGGTACCTAAGCTGCGCACGAGCAGTTGTGTTATATGGACTTTTGATAACGTAATAGGAAAAGGACTGATATTAGTTATTACCTTCAATTGCGAGAAGAAAGCGCTTTGAGACGCTGCCCTGATCACTTTTCGCCTCACACTTATAAACACCCGAGTCATCTGGCGTCACATTCTTTATCATCAACACACTCGTACCGTCCTCCTGCGACAACAAATTTTTGTCGCTTTCTATCACGGGAAGATCATCTTTGTACCATTTCACTTCTGGAACAGGATAACCCTTTACGCTAACCGCCATTCTGACGTCATCGCCTTGGGAGGCCTCCATGGGAACCTAAAATATAAACGGCCAAATCATATCAACCCTTAGATACACACGTTTTTTGGCCAAACATATATACCCCCCCCCCCCTAAATATCAATATGCTTTGACGTGTTAACTAATATGTAACAGTTACCAGAAGAGGTATGGCGAAATCTTAAAACCTGTTCAAAAAACTAAAAAAATCGAGGGTAAATCTTGACTCACTCAGACACATTTCTTTTTGCAGGCGAAAAATAACTTCGCTTTCTTGAACGAAATAGCTCACTTGAAGCTTTAATCAAGTGATATCCAATTTCAGAGTTCTATTTTAATATTTTATACTTTTTCGCTTTTTCCTCAAAACAAACAGTAAAAAAATATAAAACCAACCTCTTCCATTTCCTCTGCAAATTCCGGTGGCACCGCTTTCCGTGTGACGACAAGTTGGCAAACGCTGTCCGATTTTCCTGCCTCGTTCAGGGCCACAGCCTTGTACTCACCCGCATCGGATACCTTACAGTTCTCCACCAATAGACAGAAAAGGTCCTTGTTTTCATCATCCACGTCGTCAATGATAACAATGTCGCCTTTGTCTTCAAGCTGGATACCGTCTTTGAACCACTCAACTACAGGCTCTGGATTTCCAGCAACTGAAATATCAAAGCGTAACGCATCCCCTTCGTTGGCTTCAACGGCCACCAAACCTTTCTTAAACACTGGTAAACACATTGCTTCTTCGACTATGAGCTCCGTGACTGAAGAAACGGTCCCCTTTGGGTTGTTAACTTGACATTTGTATTCCGCTTCATCGTCAGGTTCCACTGCTTCGATATTAATTGCATGTAAATCACACTCAGTTTCAAACGTAATGCGATCGTTTTCTTGCAGTGGCTCGTCATCTTTAAACCACACGACATCATCTGAAGGACCTCCGCCCATACGGCATTCCAGCCTGACAGAGTCGCCCTCAAGTACCTCGGTTTCCTCGGCAAACGGTTTTATCATCTTGGGTTCTGTTACAAGAATGAATGACATGATGAAGAAACAAACATAGTGTCGACTTCCGATAACTTAAACGTTCAAGGGAAATTGAAAAAGATTCAAAATATCGGGAGTTTGAGTTTTCGGGAGTTATGAATAAATGATCAGAAATAAGAAAAAACGGTGTTGAATATTTTTCTATTGACGCAGCGTGCAGCGGAACCTGAACTGAACTGACACAATTTGTGTAACGTATAAGAAAGAAAATATAAATCACACGGCTGCTTAAAAATAAATTGTTTGTTTTGGACAACAAAACACTGTTGGTTTTTACTCGTCACGTACTGACAAACACGGTTCGAATTATCGAAGGTCAAATTATACAGAAAATGACCTGAAAGGAAACGAAAATTGGTTCGAGTGGCGGGAGGCTCGAATTATTGAGGGTTCGAGTTACCGAGCGTAAAATTACAGCGACTGTTTGATGGAAATCCAGGGGAAATCGATTTTGGCTCGAAAAAATCGATTACGAAGTTCGAGTTAGTGAGGCTTCAAGTTATCGGGAGTCGATTACATAACCAAAGCTGTGGATATAGATTTGGCATCTTTTATATCAAATCATTCACAAGTTGTCAGTATAAAACAGTTTTACAGCAAAACTTTGGAATCAATATGACAATTTTCAAAAGGATAGACGCTTTTTTTCTAAAAGAACTCAGGTTCGGCCAGTAACAAAAGGTAGTTTTTGTATTTCTTTTGTGATACAATAATTATTTTAAACTTTTCTTTAACTTTGTTATTATTGTTCCTTCGACGAACTTTGAACATAATCATGGGCACCTGAATCGCAAACAGTGATGATCTAAGTCTCTTTAGTTTAGCTGTCAAAATTATACTTGCGAATAAAATAAGATGGTACAAGAAATTATATTAACGATTTCTGAAACCGTCTCTTTATTAGTTCGGCTGAAAAATGCTAATTACCAGGTTTTGCTCCTTGATCCATATCTGAAAAAGTTACGCGACTCTCTAATGTGATTCAAACAAAAATTTTTTTGATGCAAGTACAAACCTTCCACTTTCGCATCGATCTTTTCCTTTGGTTTTTCTTTTGCAAGTGGCATGACCTCTTCCTTTATTTCTGCAATTGACATAGAATTGTTGAAATGAATCTTTAAAAATTGCTCTCTGTTGTTAGCTTATGGTGTAAAGATGGTGAAATAAGGTAAGGGATTTCTATTTAGTAGCCACAGCAAAAATCATTTGCCCTATCGGAATTGCATTTGCTTTCGAGAAGGCTTTAATTGCTAAGTCATTACACAACAGGAGCTATTGTAACGAACTTTGAAGAAAAATTAAAATGTTTAACTGGTCAGGGCAGAATACCTCAATATTCCAATTAACTTTACCCTCGGTTAAAACAAAGTTCAATGAGAATTTTTTTTTTAAGTAAAGCTTTGTGACGTATACCAAATACTCTCCAGGTTTACCGATAAAACAAACGTGACAACCCCAAAATTCCTGCCGAAACCAAGCTATAGAAGGTGGGAAATAGGAAAATGGAAAGAAAACTAATCCTGGGTTTGCCCCAGTCGGGATTTTGAGGAATTGGGCCGTGTCCTACAACTGAACTCTCCCAACTGATAAGGCTATATAGCCAAGTTGATAGGGCTTTGCCCTGGTATCCCAAGTAGTTTATATATAACTTCAAGACACGAAATAATTAACAATTATTCTCTTCAGTCTCGGTGAATAGTGGCAGAATATTCGCCGAGATGCAGAGGTCTCACTTTTATAAACAAACACTTCCAATAACTCATATTGCTTTGAAAATGTAAGTAATTTAATTCATCACCAAAATTTTAAGAAATATTTATACAAATTCCTTTAAAGTTATTGTCATGTTTTGCCTCGGAAAACTTAAATTAAAACTTGCTGTTTTGCGGAATTATAGTTCTAAATTTGCTAGATTTCAGCCTCAGAAACAGTTGTTTTAAAATTGTGAATTTCGACAATGAACGCCATTCAAACCCGGCAGAAATTATCCACCTCCTGTGAGGTGGACATTGTCCAATAGCCCGAGATTGCGAACCAGTCAGAATGTGTATATCGCCAAGGTCACTGAGTTTGTATATCAATATATTGTGTACAATATACTGTCAGTAGTGACTGCAAGTTACCATTGACATGCACAAGCTAAACTTGTTAAACATTGTGTCTTTGATAACAGTAGTTATTGAATATACAGCTAATCGAACAGTGCATGGTTGCAATTGATACAGAACACGTGGATTCTAACAGGATGTGGAAAAATCACAAAATATGCAGAAATTTGAGAACATACACTTTATACAGAAGAATTTATAAATTATGTTGAAATCTAAATAACTAAAAGAATTCCTAATTATTACAGGAATTTTATTTCACTGTTCACAACAATACAATTATAATATTCCTAGTTCGACAGGTCATTTTTGTAATGCAGCATTTTTTTGACAAAATAAGATGACATACAATCACTCTCATTTTCAATTCACCAGGGTGAAACAAAGGGCACTGACAAGTGCACATCTGTATTTCAGACACCCTTCTGATTTCCTCAGCACGCTTCTCTCATCTTTTACCTTGCATTTTGGGTAGTAAAATTTAGTAGTAATTAGACAATCTTCCTTGTCTTCTATAAGGCACTTTCATAATCAAACACAGACTATGTGTGTTTCTCACTGCTTTGGCAGGCCCACAGGTCTTTGTAAATATCACAGTTTCTGGGATAAAAAGTTTTTTTTGACCAGGTACAATTTTACTTGAACTGGTATAATTTTACTTGAACTGGTAAGAATATTACTTGAACTGGTACAATACTACTTGAACTGGTACAATTTCAGTCCCGTAGCCAGAAGAAAATATTAACCGAGGCAGTAAGAATATCAATTTGTCCGTGCGAGCGCCTAAGGTGCGAGATACCTTTACATGGCGAGAGCAATTTCTAGGGGTGTCTGGGGGCATGCTCCACCAGAAAATTTTTGCAATTTTTATCCTTAGCATCGCGGAATGTGCAGCCAATTTATAAAATCGGTACGTATATTCCAGATGTACAAAACAACTTTTAACATTTTTACTGAGGCAAATGCCTCGGTTTGCCTCTATGTGGCTACGGGCCTGAATTTTACTTGAACTGGTAAGAATATTACTTGAACTGGTACAATATTACTTAAACTGGTACAATACTACTTGAACTGGTACAATTTTACTTGAACTGGTAAGAATATTACTTGAACTGGTACAATTTTGCTTGAACTGGTACAATTTTACTTGAACTGGTATGATTTTACTTGAACTGGTACAATATTACTGATCTGGTTACAATATTACTTGAACTGGTACAATATTACTTGAACTGATACAATATTACTTGAACTGGTACAATATTAATTACTTGAACTGGTACAATATTATTTGAACTGGTAGAATATTACTTGAACTGGTAGAATATTACTTGAACTGGTAGAATATTACTTGAACTAGTACAATACTACTTGAACTGGTACAATATTACTTGAACAGGTACAGTATTACTTGAACTGGTACAATATTAAAATGAACTGATACAATATTACTTGTACTGGTAGAATATTACTTGAACTGGTAGAATATTACTTGAACTGGTACAATTTTACTTGAACTGGTACAATATTACTTGAACTGGTACAATATTACTTAAACTGGTACAATATTACTTGAACTGGTACAATATTACTTGAACTGGTACAATTATATTACTTGAACTGGTACAATACTACTTGAACTGGTACAATATTACTTGAACTGGTACAATATTACTTGAACTGGTACCTTGAACTGGTACAATATTACTTGAACTGGTACAATATTACTTGAACCGGTCAATATTACTCGAACCGGTCAATATTACTCGAACCGGTCAATATTACTCGAACTGGTACAATATTTCTTGTTTATCTGGAACAATATATTTGCATGTAGAATGTTTCCAAAGAAGCAATAAAAAAACTATTTTAATTGAATAATAGTTTTATTTTGCATTCACAGCAGGGAGAAGTCACATTGAAAGGAATCATAATTTATGAACAAGTGTCCAAGGAAGTTTACTTTTGATGAATTGAAGTACTTACCTTTGATGAGGTTAGTGAGTTTTATTTTTAAGTATTTGAGGATGGGTAAATTAATTTTGAAGTCCCATTTAAAAAAATTCAGGAAGAATAAAGTCACCCCTTGTACAACCTGTGTGAATACTGAGTCGGTTGGTAGCTATCATAATTATTATATATTTAAGCTCAGGTTTGAGAAGATAAAGTTTGATGATATTTGTAACTTTGACACCATAAATATAGAGAATTAAAACTGATGTTTCAGACTAAAGTCCTTCGTCGGAGCAGAGGTACTCCGACAAAGGACTTTAGTCCAAAACGTCAATTTTATTTCTCTATATTTACTGTGCCAAAGTTGATAATATCATCAAACTGTTTCTATAGAAACACTGATCCAGCATACAATTTTTAACATTCGAGAAGATAATTTGGTTTTCATGATCAAAAATTAATATGTCTGTGGACAACCCTGCAGTAACTGATACTGTAGCAGAACTTTGGAACCCTGTTAAAAGCAGTAAGTGACAATTTTAACCCCTAAAAGATAGGTTAGCACCCCTAACATTTTTGTATGAGAGAGCCCCACAGGCTCTCATAAGGATGAGAGGTTGTGAGACTGTAACAGTGAACATTTTTATTGATAACTTTAACCATAAAATTAATAAAGTACTGAAAATAGCATTCATATATGAGGGGTTACAGTAGAATCCTAAAAATTTCAGTCTTAGGGACTGAAACTGCCTCAAACTGTTTTCTCCCCCTTTCTTTCAGTTGGTTCATATTATTTTCACTTCTTTTAACATAATTTTTATTGAAGTTTAATTGCAAATACTTTTATATATTTATGGGATACAGTATAATGGATTTTACTTTTTTAGATAGACAAACGTATGACACATGTGATATTAAAAACAAGTGTGAGTTTTTATACATGGGAAAAATTAATTGGTTCAGCTACATAAAAAGATGCTATTAAACTGGGTTTGATTATAATTCCAAATTATTGTGTATTGAAACAGTGACAGAGTACCAAGTAGTAATTATGATAGGGTCCTGTAGTTTTTTTTAGGACATTTTAAAAATTAGGGATCATTAAACAGAGAATCCAAATAGTTTCATTCATTTTTAGTTTTCTTAAATATATAATAAATAAATAAATAGTGGAAACCCAAATTTCACTGAAGTATCTAGTATACATTTCCATATACACACAGGGCTTCCATTTTTTATAGAAAAAAACTAAGGCTGGATAGATTGAGTCAGGGAATTTAGTTTGAATGGAAATAGAGAAGGCCTTTATAATTCCAAACTGCTGTGAAAATCAAAGGCATATTTTAGTTATATGATATGGAGAGTGTGGCTGTGAGGGGAGAATGGAGGCCATCACTTGTAAACAGTCTGTTTTAACTTGATAATAATAAGCAACTCTGGACTAAAAAATATATGTACACATAATTTTTCACAATGAAGAATAGTATAAGCTATAATAAATATTATTTTGTTTGTTTAATAGTTAAAATTATTTTTGCAAAATATTTAACTCATTACTGTTTTTCATTGCTACAGTACATGAGCTTTTGAAGTTCTGTTCAATTTGGGATTTGGTTTTGGACTGCCAACTAGTAAAACATTGTTTATTATTTAGCATGGATCAGTCAATCACAATTCATGAGATTAATGGTTATAAATGTCAACACTCAGTTTCAGAAAGTGCAGTCTGTTTAAAATATTGGCATGAATGATTGCAGACAAAACCTGGGGTTGGTGCAACAAAAAGAAACAATGTATGGATAGCAATAAAACATTCTGTGGAAATATTAAATCATCATTTACTCTTAGCACTTAAGAGTTATAAATTCCTTTATATCTATAGATACATTTAATTTGTTTTCATTTTATGATGACAGGTACCAAATCAAAAAACAGCACCAATTGTCTGGGAACCAGTGACAACTGAGGATATCACTTTGAGACAATGAGATCACCGAGAGGCCTGTCAGTAATGCAATTAATTTTTTTTGTTAATTTTCAAATTAATGATCCAAGTAAGAAGTAAGCAGGTTAACTGCATGGAATACAGCAAGGTGATAATTGTGAGATTGTTAAACCATTAATCTGATTGGCCAAACTTCAAAATCAGCAAAAAAAATAAAATTATGTACAGTATGAGGAATCGTTTTTTTCTTTTCTTTCTAGTTGACTCTTTCCTTTCTTAGTGTTATTTAAAAAAATTCCATGTGAAGCACATGCAAAAATTTTCTGTTTCTTGGTTAATATTTTGAAGTTTTATAATTGGATAAGATAGATATTGTAACACAAAAGAAACATTGTATTAAATGTAATTTTAATACTTTGTTGTAGACAGGTTCATTTATTTTCAGTATTAAAAGAAAAAAATAATGCTGCCAAACAATGGAAGATTAGGTTGCCAACTTCTTACTTGATTATTAGTTGGGTTTAAACATTGGTTTAATTGGTCAACGACCATGTTGACTGGGGAAGTTGTAAGATCTCTTCTTTCCAAGAAGATTCCAGGTTCAAATCATGGCAAAGTTGACTCAGCTTTCTGTCCTTAAGGGGATGGTAAAATGAGTGCCAGCTTCCGCTGGGGGCTAACCTGTGATGGATTAGTGTCTTCTCTTGGGGAAATCAAGGATTCATGTTTGCTTTAAAATAGTACAAAAAGTGAATCTAAGCACAGGCTCCAGTGGGCCACTTAGCCTTGTAAAAGGATGTAGGGTTTGTACAGGGTGGGTTCTGAAAACATGAAAAACTTTGGAAAATAGAGTTAAATTATAGATCACCCTTGTGTATAGGCCAACCTTGTGTATAGGCCAACCTTGTGTATAGGCCAACCTTGTGTATAGGTCAACCTTGTGTATAGGTCAACCTTGTGTCTAGGTCAACCTTGTGTATAGGTCAACCTTGTGTATAGGTCAACCTTGTTTATAGGTCAAC
>JAOCPT020551269.1:0-11149 GCA_026546935.2 Palythoa grandiflora | reverse complement strand
GTATTCTAGTCAGGAGTGCTAACCACTACACCATCACGGACCACCACGCTGGCAATGTAGCAGTTTCATGATTAGTTGAGTTGGTTAGCGCGTTAGGATTCCCGGGGCCCAATTTTTTCTGAAATGCAATCGCGGCCTAATACTACTGGAGTGTGTTTCGCCTTCGACATAAGGCTCAGATCAACTGAATAATACCAAGTGGGAGGTATAAATGAAACAACAAACGGCTCGGCCCTTGATGAATGGATATTGGCCAAATTCGGGTTTTTTTTTTTTTGCGTTATTATGTATTGAGACGAAGTTGAGGTCCATGAAGACGTAAAAGAACGAGGCCTATGTCCAGCCATCTTGACCGAACAAGCTTGTTCAATAAAGGGATTTATTATATGGCCAAAGAATTTCAGTTTCCTACTGTTTTCCGTAAGACAAAAACATTTCCATGTCTTCAAATCACTTTGCGTTTTAATTTTTGTATTTGTCGGGTTTTGTTTACGAATTAATTTACGAAACTCGCCTATGCTTCCTTTGTTTTGACTGACCTCTTACCCTTTTTGCGACTGCATTGCCCAAAACTCAATGTGTGGACCAATCAAAACACAGAATTCGCCTCATCTTGCCCGCTCAGCGAGCCTGGCATATGATAGTAAAGGAATTAAATAACTGTCCTGTTTAGATTGCACAGATTGACTGTGATGTATAAATGGGTGTATGATAAAAAAGGGAAAACTTGCCAGAAAGGAACTTTTTTTTATTAAATCTTTAGGACATGCTTTTCCGACTGCGGATGTACTAAAGCTGCAATCAATCCTGTTTGTGGAGTTGACAAGTACACATACCTTTCACCGTGTGATGCTGGTTGTATGTCAGGAGATGGTGTTGGTGGGGTAACTATTTTGCTTTTTGGTTTTTTTATGCATTTTATCCAATAAAGCGCATTACTATTATTATTATCCATTATTTTTGGTTTAAAATTGAAAGATATATATATAAATATCTTTGATTGTTGGTAAAATAGAGGACTTTACATAGACAAGCGACAATCTTCCACCAACTGAGTTGCTAATTTTGACTTTGGCTGTGCGGAAAACATTAGGCCAAGTTTATGCATCGTGCTATCGTTGTGCCAAAATCAATTATTTTCATTTGGTGTGGTGAAAGAGCGATGTTTATAAATTGATGTCTGACCGTGCGGAACGGTGAAAGCACGGCTCAATTTATTCATTGTGCAAAATTGTTTTACCCAGTGGCAAAGTAATTTTAGATAAGTTCCATGAACTTAAAACGGGACAAAACAACACTTGCTGGCACGCAGACTGATTTTGGCACGATGCTGATGCGATGTATAAATCAGTCGTCACCGTGCTTTGGCCTTGATATCACCGCGCCAAATTGAATTGAGTTCGGTGGGACGATAGCACGATGTACATATAAACTAGGCCTTTGTGTTGGTAAGTGTTCACGGAACTTTCAAAAGGATAGAGTTTGGGAATTTCCTAAATTTTTTCCGTAACTTTATTTGTAATTACCATGAAAAACATAAAAAAGTAGATTGACAAAATTGCTGACGTTAGCGAACTCCATCAGATTTTTGGTTATGGTTATTAGCAAATCAGAGCGTGCGATTTCACTTAATTATGTATATGTTATTGCTTAAAATCCAATGTCCAGTGATTTGTATAGAACAATTCATGCTATTCCACTAGAAATGAACGAGTAACGAAGATTTATTATGGTTGTTTGTTGCAGTCGGCCAGTCAATGCAGATGTATTGCAACAGGAGTAAACACCAGTGGAACTATCACTCCTGGGTACTGCGACCGCGGATCGAATTGTAACAACGTTGTTGGCTTCCTTTTCATTATCGGAGTAATGAGTGTGTTGATTGCACTTTTTTCCGTTCCTTCAAGAATGGTGGTTCTAAGGTAAGGCTATCGAAAAATCGTTGTAGGTACATAGTGTTATTGGGACGTACAAACCATAGACGGATTTAGAAATAAAGGTGACTGATTTCCCGTGGGGGAGGGGAAGAGGTTGGTAGACGCTTTCTATGGATAGGTTTGGACTGTAACGCAACTCATCAAGATTCTTCTACATCTAATCCAGCATATATTTGAGTTGGTAAAGTCTTGAATTATTATCATCAATACTTTTGCGACTGATTGTCGTAAGAAATTGGAAACCGTTTCGTGTCCACCACTACAAGCTACAATGAAATGAAGCCAGATAGGTCAATATAGAAAACTTTCTGAAAAGCCTAAGTGTACCATCAGCAACTGTACTGTAATGTTTTCAAATCTATTTCATTTGGTCCGTCATTAACAGGGCTTTTCCGAATTGTGCTCCGCTGCTAACAATCAAAAAGTATCGATTCTATCTTAGTTAGGTTCTCACAAACACACGGTAAATGTATCAGAAATTGCTGAGCGCCTGGTCTCCACTTGTAGTCGTAACAACCTTTTCATATTGAACTCCACCTCCAAGATATTGAACAAAGAAATCTTTTTATAAAAACTGCCAATCAGGGGTTAGTAGGCTCATTAATACAATGGCAACAACTAAAATTCTTCTTATGTCTGTGATGCCTATTGAGAGAAAGTGTGCTATACTAGAGGACGTGAAGACGTCAAAATGACCTTAACGAGCGTCAGTAAGGACGTCCATGGTAAATTCGTGCTCATGGAATGACTTCCTAAACTCCAAAAATTGACCGTGAAATGTTGACGCAAAAAGAGGCCTGGGTCAGAGTTATGGTCGGTACTGCATTTTACTCAACTTTCACGCGAGCCAAGGCCGTCCGGTTTGGGTCGTTTTGTTTTTTATGCTAGACGGTTTAGTCGTCTCGGACGGGAAAGTCGTCTGTTAAGGATATCGTTTAGACGCCCTTAACGAAAGAAGGCTAAAAAGTGTGGAAGTCCGCTTTATGTTGTTTTTATACAAGACGTAAAAGTAGTCTGAGACGTCTTAGACGTCTTTGACGTCTCTGGTATAAATAACCGTTTTTATACTAGAGACGGCTAAGACGTCTAGATAACCTTCACGCATAATTTTTAAGGGTGTCTAGTATAAAGACAAGATGGCCTTATAGACGGGCTTTGGCGAGATATCACGAATGGGGTCTGCATGAAGGCCGCCATATTGACTCGTTACTGGTCCACGCTCGGATTTGTGCATCAAGCTTCGATTTTGTGTTAGCAAGTCTTTCTTTTTCTGGGCGTCTCGTCTTTATACTTGACGGCTAACCCGTCTGGCAAAATAAGGTCGACGATAAGGGTTAATGTCGATGTCCTTAATTTTAGACGTCTTAGCCATTAGACGTCTAAGCCGTCTGCATTTTTTGTCGACTTTATACTAAAAGATTATGACGTCTTAGGAGCTTAAGGTCATCTAGATGTCTTAGCCGTCTCTAGGATTAAAACGGCCAATTCTGCCAATGTTAAACCTTTCACTCAGCTTGCAAGACCAAGACGCTCTTACCATTTTTCTTTACAGATGTGTTCCATTCAACCAAAGATCGTACGCTTTGGGTTTCCAGTTCGTGATATCCAAGTTACTGGGATTTATTCCAAGTCCCGTTATGTTTGGTGTGGTGGTTGACATGTCCTGCATATTGTGGAGTGAAAGCTGCAACCAAAGAGGCGCGTGTCTTTTGTATGACATCGAGAAGCTATCAAACAGCTTCCTGGCTTTGGTTCTTGCATGTTTTGGTAAGAACCTGTTAATGAGACTTTGTGGTAGTATCTTCATAAAGCTAAATCCTTGTACGAGCCTAAGTGGCCCATTGGAGCCGGTGCTTCTCTCCGGTTTCTGTAGTGTTAAGCGGATGAGAGTCGTTGACTCCCCCTGGACGAGACAATAATCCATCGCAGGTTAGCCCCCAGCAGAAGCTGGTACTCATTTTACCGACCACGGGAGGATGGAAAGCTGAGTCAACTTTGGCGGAAAAGAAGTTCATACAAATGTTCAATACTCGGACCTTGTGGTTAGAGGGCAGAGATCTTACCACTGCGCCAACCACGCCGCCTTCAATATCTTCATAAAAAAACTTCTTTCTTTCTAGTTTTCTCATTCATTCACTTTTCGTGAAAACTTTTCTTGGTTTAAATTTAACAAAAATTCTACATAAAAAACAGCAGCTTTTTTGGTTTTTATTTTGGAGTCTAATGATTGGATAAATTATTGTAAAACCAATTTAAAGACACATTGCCTTAAAATGAGTTTAAACACATTTTATATCAAAACCATGTTGTACACAGATTTATGAGTTCTCAATATAAACCGATTCTAAACATTCTAGTGTGACAAAATTGAAATGCCATAGAACCGTAGTAGGTTGCCTTCTTGTTTCCCGACCATCGCTTAAACATAACCTAACCACCAGGTCATTGAATTTCATAGGGCTCGCTACTCTGTTCTACTTCCTTTCTTACTGGTTGTATAAACCAAACAACGAAGAGGAACCAGAAAATGAGTACAAAGACGAAAAGAAGATGGAAGGGAAGGCAGCAGGACCTGCTGTAAATTATGGGTATTTTAACGATAGCATGGCCAATAACACAACGTTTGAAACCGGTTTGTAATAAACGGGTCGTTTTGAAATGTAGGTAGATTAGCTGCTGTACATCTAGCCGGCATTTTGGCTGAGGAAGTTGCCAAAGGTCACAATCGTTTTATCATATAACCAATGCATATAAAATCAAATTAAGTAAGATCCACGTAAGAACCATCGAGATAACAATCGGCTTACGGGAATTTGCTTTAGACCAATATTTCCAATTTTTTTAAACACAGCCAAAATGTAGTACTCCCGACGGGCTCTGGTGCTTGAGAGCTTTAAAAAAGACTGGTCACGAATTTTTTTTCAGAAATTTTTGCGAAAATAAATACTGGCTATACCAATCAAATTCGACAAATAAATTTCACACGTTTTTAATTGAAATTGTCGCTGAGCTCTCTAGGGCCTTGTCCACACTAATGCGTCTTCATTAGGCTTCGTTTTCAGTACCATCGAATACGCATCGACCGATCTGCATCCACACTACCGTTTTCATACCGTTTTCAACTGTCCACACTAAAACGCTCGAAAGCGCTGAGGCCGAACCCGAAATCTTCTAGGCCTTCGAAGTGGTATTGCTGCTCCGATTCTACGTTTAGAAGTTCTTGAAAGAACAAGTGCCCTTACAACAGATACTCTTATTTTGTGGGAAAACAAAATAAGGTTGAATAGAGTAAGGTTAATCTCCAAACAAGCGACCAAATTTGCGAGTCACATGAAAATTTTATCCGCCATATTTGATTTCCCACGGACGTGTAGCCTGGTTACCACTCACATGATACGTTGAATGTCATCGTTTTCATTTCGATGCGTTTTCAACTGTCCTCACGAAGACGATACGTATGCGTTTTCATTTGGATCCACTTTCGAGTGCGTTTTCAAATTGATGCGGTTTGTCCGAAAACGCTTAGCGTCTTAGTGTGGACAGAAGGCCTGAACGCATCGAAATGTATGTGGTTTAAAACGGAAACGCATTAGTATAGACAGGCCGTAGTTCTTACGTGGATCGGTCATTATTTAAATAATAAAAACTCAGCATCAGCCTTAATATAAGAATTTAAATTTGGAATATTTCACGCATATTCCTCCTCGAACTGCCTCAATGTTTTCCCAATACAGTCCTCTTAAGAAACGAGGTGCTTTGTTTCAGATGCGGTAATGAAAAACACACGAAAGAATGTTTCGCTTAAGCAATGCATCTTATTTCCCAAGAGAACATATTGGGAAATACTGAGGCAGTCCGAGGAGGAATATTCGTGAAATATTCCAAATATTTTTGGAGGTTTATTGCACAAAGGAAACTTTATCTACAAACTTAAGACCATGCAGCCATGTACGCCTGGGACAAAAAGAATTGGTGTTGATTCACGGAATGGTCCGTGGAGCTTCAGAATTCGTTTTTATTGCTTATCTTATTTAAAATCAAAAAAAAATTTTTAGTTGATTTATAACCCCTGATTTTGCAGACCTTGGATGGAGTACATTGAGATAAAAAGTCCGAACAGGCTCTATAAAAAACAATCAAAAACTGAACAAGTGTAAGATTTTTAAATCTTAAAATATTTTTTAAAAAAGAAAAAAAAATAATTCGCTCAAGAAAGTAAACATGTCACATAAGGCACATTTTACTGCCTCGCTTTGTAATAATGTTGCAGCTAACATTCAAAATCTGCTGGCAATTGATATGTAGTGGTTTAAATTCGCAACATATAACGACGCTTTGTCACAACAATAAACATTTCCTACATTTACAGAATGTTGCCAGTTCTTACTAAAGCCGCACATCGATGAATGCTTTTTACCATCCTATTCCCTTCCTCTCCCCTTTGTCAATGCTTTCTGACTTTTTTTATCTTGCATCTTCATTTTTTGACACTGTGCATCGCTATTTCCGTTCTTTAAGAGGGATGGAACTTGGAATTAGTTCAAAGTTAAGAGCCCCCTAACCCTCCCGCCTTATATTTTCCAAAGACATCCAAAGACATTGGACTCTTCAAGAAACTATAACTCGTATAATTTTGCTTTAAATTGAATAATCAGCTCATAAATGTTTGTTGCTGTACACTCTTTCCCAATTAATTATAGGGTCGCCGGAATCAAAGTCAATTATATATATGAACTTTAATGTCATGATTAATGCGCTTTTATAAAAAAAAATATGTATTATGTCATTTTTAATGACCAGCAACTGAACGAGTCATTTAGTGAAACAGAATTCTCAACATCGTTTAATATTACACCAACATTGTTAATTAATATTCTTCAACAAGCAACAGTTGATATGAAGATTTCAGTGTCAATGACAATAAGGAATATAGCAAGGATTAGAATAATTTGACCTTAGACTCTTATGAATTTTATGAATTGAAAAGTTTTCATTAAAAGGTTAGCTACAAGTGGTATTCTATGCATAGCATTTAAACGCCTATAGAGTTTTGAGAGAGCAATGAATTAAAACTTGTAAACGTTTTTAACCAAGCAGAATTTGAGCTCCTTGTCATTGCATGATGAATATTTTTGGTGGTTAAACCTCAAACCAGTATTTATACAATTAGTTTTGTTTTTGACTAGTTTAACGTTTTTTGTTTTATTCAGCCAAATGGAGTCGTAACAGCTGGGTGTAAGCTGAGGCAGTTGGTGACTTACAACAGCGTAATCTGTCTACCTAATTAACCACCTAATGCTTGCCGGTGAAGGGACTTGAAGCCTTTTCCACGTCAAATATCAAATGTTGGCTCTTAGCTGTGTTCTGCTAATATTGGTAACTGCTGCTTAGCTGAAGTCTTTATGGCGATTTGTAGTTAATGCATAATGTAATATAAATGTTAACAGAGTAACAGTTATTCAACTATAGGCTGCAGCTAAAACAAAGTGATCTGTCTGTCTTCTTATAATAAAGGCGTTAAAACATCCTTACCTATACACTTTCTTCGTCTTTTGCGTTCTTCCCGCATGGTTACCAGCCACTTTATGATAATGAGAAAATGTTCAGAATGTCACCAAACAATTACTAACAAACTCAGGTCTGTAATGTATAATTTGATAGTTGTAGACTGCTGTTTTTAAAAGAATTTGAACGAATAGCTCTCTCTCTCTCTCTCTCTCTCTCTCTCTCTCTCTCTCTCTCTCTCTCGCTGTCGCGAGTTTTGGACTTGTAATAAGGCCACTCCCCCCCAAAAAAAAAATATTCGAAAAATAGATATTATAAAGCGAGTGTTCTGATTAGCCTAGTCCTGTTTTCTAAATCTCGAAAGAAATCATGAAATTATGTCACGTGACCTACATCACAGCAGACTTTGAATTTAACCCCAATTTGAAGCAAAGTTTTGAAATTAGTCAAATCAATGAATTTTTTCTGCAAACTGTTTTCTAAAAACAATAAAACATCACTTGTCAGTTGTTTTTCAATAGAGTTTTAGGAACATGCTATGACATGGAACGCTCAGTGAAGCAGAGAGACAGATCAACTTCGTGTCGTTTTCTCTCAATACTTCCTCTGTGCTCTTGTAAGTCATTGCGTGTTTCTAAAACTTGATAGGAACACGCGCGACACTATTTTATATTCTTAATAGACATTGAATCTTAATAAAGGCTGGAAACACGTCAACCCACATCTGTTCGCACATAACACAAAATGTCTTTTTCTGTAAAGTTTGCATGGTTTTTGCAAAAGTAGAGTAAATTATCTAAAAAACTGAAGCTTTGCCACGAAAGCGTGCGATATTCCCCGCGCTTTCTGACACAGGACTCAGCTGGTACCAAGACAATATTTCAAAGAGAAGTAGTGGAACAAAAGATTTCGTATTCTCATTACTTAGCCTTAGCTGACCACCCAAAGGAGGCTACTGGAACTAAAAACCGCCCTTGAAAGTCTGAGTTTGTTACTCAAGTCACGTTCGGCGGAAGTTCTGGAAATTAAAGTGGAGCGGCCTTCCTGTAGAAACATATCTAGAGCGGTCGTCGTGTAGAAAAGTAGAACGGCTGTCCTGTGAAAACGTGAAGCGGCCGTGCGGTGGAAACATGGAGTGGCCGTCTTGTGTAAAAGTAGAATAGCAGCTTTGTGGAAAAGTGGAGTGGTCGCTGCGCTCACTCGTGAGATATCGACTTGAAGATAAAATTCGTATCCATAAGCGGGTTTATAGAATCCCCAATGTTAACCACGGTTTGAATAAACGTTAATAGGACCTTGGCTTCGGATCGAACTTCGGCCAAAAACAATCTGTTCGACCTTTCTGTTGCACAACCATTATAACAACAACTGTGAGTAATTATGTTTTTTGACAAGCCAGTAAATAGCTCAGACGGCGGATGCTTTACCACTGAGCGACAAGACCTTTTACTGGTGAGCATGACATAATGTCCACAAATCAGCTTCCCATTCTTCGGTTGCTGTCAGACTCAACAACAACAACAACAACTTGCTCTTTCGAAACTCTTTCTTTTTGTAAACAATTCAGAATTTATATTAATAATGGTTACTACGGTGGCCCATAAGGGACATCTCGATATTTTTCATTTGCACTTAATAATTTCCGATTTGACTTACTCTCTATAAAAGTTAATAAATAGCAATAAAAATTTATATCTCTCGATTTCGACAAAAAACTCGCGCTGGAAAAGCTATAACTCGCGATCGCAACTTATAAAGTTGCGATCGCAACTGATATTAGATATTGCACGTGTTTTAAACTTAAGGTTCAGTGTCAATTTCTGTACAATATGACAACTACCCCACGGGTAGTGTGGTTGGTTCGCGCCTGTCACCTATACGATCCAGGATTGATTGATAATCATTAATAAAATTATTACAATGTCACTTCCCTAATTGTGTCTGTTTTTGTTCTCTGTGAGTAATGAGTGTGATTATGATTATTTTTTTTCTTCCTTGCTAGTTTTGTACAGCTTCATTGAAACTAAGGCTACAGGTAATTTTTCTGCGCCTGGCCCAGTCATTTAGCATAACTAGCTCTGCTATTTCTAAATAGCTGTGCTCTTTCTATACCGCAAACAATATCAAATTAACCCCAGAAGGCATGAGGGGGGAGGGGGGACGATCATTTTGATCCCCTTCCTTCTCGGTTTTGGGGTGATAAAAACTGTGCTATTTTTTGTCTATGTTACAAATTCAGTAGGTTTTTTTTGAAAATTCATGCTTGTAATTATTTTCAGTTGTTTCAGAAATCTTTTAAAAAGATATATAAAATCCAAAACCTGGACTGTTGGCCGCCATTTTGGATTTTTGGAAGTGGTCACCATGGCAATATATTTAATTTGATTGATCACCAGATGAGATAGTTGATCATGTGCAAATAGCTTGCTAAATAAATGTCATTCCTAACCGTTTGCAACATTTTATTGTCGACAGATTTGCTGGCAACCCCCCTCCCCCTCATTGTTTGCTCTCGTTGCCATGGAAACTAATTAGACGTCACGTCACTTTAATTATTTGAAAAATAATTGGACAATAATTACAAGTGCAAAGTTTTTATGTCGATTTTACATCAATGGGATGAATGTCGTTGAAGAACACAATTTTTACTCTTGGAAATTTTTTTTCTAAGCTACGGTTGTCATGGAAACCAATAAGATGCCACGTGACTATAGTTAATTGGAAGTATATTAGACACTTATTAAACATACCAAGTTTCACGTCAATTGGTTGAATATTTTTGAAAATAGAGGGGGTCCGATTGCTCCACCCCCCCCCCCCCCTCATGCCTCCGCGTAACTTTTTTTTCTTCATGCCTTCAAGGGTTAATCAAATAGAAACTTGTAATTTTTTACAGAGCGCAATAAAGTTGTAGTTGTTGTTGAAGCTGAAATTTAGTCCGTCTTAGTCTGACTCCAGGGGTTTTCAACGACTAGCAGTTAATTACCACTGGCTGTGGTAGGTCATATTGGTAGGTTATCAACTGGTATACCATGGCCTCATATTATACGTATGCTACACCATTCTCAAACTTATGCACGAGGTAATTATAAAAGCTTGTGTGTCCCCATTTTGGTCATTGACACCCCTGTAAAAAACAGATGAACAAGCTTGTTTGGATATCCAAGCACATGTGTTTGTAAATCATGCAATAAGTCGAAGCTTAAAAATTTGATTAGCTGGTCTTAAGAGTTTAATTAATTTCAACAATGGAATTTATCGCCATCGCCATCGTCATCGTCTGCTGTTATTATCATTATCATTATCATTATTATTAATATAATAATAATAATAAGAATAATAATAATAATAATAATAATAATAATAATGATAATGATAATGATAATGATAATAATCATTATTATTATTATTATTATCATTATCATTACTACTATTATTATTATTATTATTATTATTATCATCTGACAGTAAAAACGTATGTGTGCTTGCTATTACTGCCTTTTGCATGTTAAGTAAGGTCTTGTCAGCTTTTGTCTTGCCAAGAAGTAGTATAACGCTCTCTCTCGTTTCTGGCGAATATCCTCCTAAAACGTCTATAATAATGTTGTATTGCTTGATGGTGTAGCCCTTTGCTGTTGTTTGAGTTCCCATCTTAAGGGTGCATATTTGGTGGTCTTTTCTTGATTCTTCTGCTTCCTGTTTTCGAT
>JAOCPT020551177.1:0-11149 GCA_026546935.2 Palythoa grandiflora | reverse complement strand
TCCTGTGCCCAACAGTCACACATTATGTGATAACTGAAAAAGATTACAAATACTCTTAATTAGATATTGGAAGGATCAAAGGTGTATTCACTGGAATAGCTTAGAACTCTTAGACCCGGTCCAAAGATCGAACTTCATATGTGCTAAACGTGATGCAAACGAATTTGAAAAATAAAATTTGCATTAGTGGCATTAATGTTGGTTCATGTGAAGTTTGGCCGGGCCTTAAACCAAACTTCAAACTCCCAAAAAAGTTAATTGCCCCAGCTTTGCAGATCTTGTCTAACCTCCTTGGATCTCACCTAAACTCAAACGATCTCACCAAAACTCAGAATATCTTACTTAAAACTCACCAGATCTCACCTAAACCCACAATATCTCTGCACCTACACTCACAAGATTTCATGATCACCTAAACTTACAAGATCTCACCTACACTCATAAGATCTCACTTAAACTTACAAGATCTCACCAAAACCTACAAGATCTCATGATAATCTAAATCCAAACTTCAAACTCCCAAAAAAGTTAATTGCCTCAGCTTTACGGATCTTGTCTAACGTTGTTGGATCTCACCTAGTCAAAAGATCTTACCAAAACGTACAACAACTCACCTAAACTCACAAGATCTCATCACCTAAACTCACAAGATCTCACAGCTACACTCACCAGATCTCTGCATGCACTTAAACTTACAAGATCTCACCTAAACTTACTACAACTCACCTACACTCACAAGATCTCGTCTAAACTTACAAGATCTGACCTAAATTTACCTAAACTCACAAGATCTCACCTAAACTCACGAGATCTCACCTAAACTTACAACAACTCACCTAAACTTACAACAACTCACCTAAACTCACAAGATCTCACCTAAACTCACAAGATCTCACCTAAACTTACAAAATCTCACCTAAACTCACAAGATCTGACCTAAACTCACAAGATCTCACCTAAACTCGCAAGATCTCACCTAAACTCACAAGATCTCACCTAAACTTACAACAACTCACCTAAACTCACGAGATCTCACCTAAACTCACAAGATCTCACCTAAACTTACAACAACTCACCTAAACTCACGAGATCTCACCTAAACTTACGAGATCTCACCTAAACTCGCAAGATCTCACCTAAACTCACAAGATCTCACCTAAACTTACAACACACCTAAACTCACAAGATCTCACCTAAACTTACAACACACCTAAACTTACAAGATCTCACCTAAACTTACAAAATCTCACCTAAACTCACAAGATCTGACCTAAACTTACAAGATCTCACCTAAACTCGCAAGATCTCACCTAAACTCACAAGATCTCACCTAAACTCACAAGATCTCACCTAAACTTACAACAATTCACCTAAACTCACAAGATCTCACCTAAACTTACAAGATCTCACCTAAACTTACAATAACTCACCTAAACTCACGAGATCTCACCTAAACTTACAAGATCTCACCTAAACTTACAACAATTCACCTAAACTGACAAGATCTCACCTAAACTTACAAGATCTCACCTAAACTTACAAGATCTCACCTAAATTCGCAAGATCTCACCTAAACTCACAAGATCACACCTAAACTTACAAGATCTCACCTAAACTTACAACAACTCACCTTAACTCACGAGATCTCACCTAAACTTACAACAACTCACCTAAACTCGCAAGATGTCACCTAAACTTACAACAACTCACCTAAACTTACAAGATCTCACCTAAACTTACAAGATCTCACCTAAACTTACAAGATCTCACCTAAACTTACAAGATCTCCCCTAAACTTACAAGATCTCACTTAAACTTACAAGATCTCCCCTAAACTTACAACAACTCACCTAAACTTACAAGATCTCCCCTAAACTGACAAGATCTCACCTAAACTGACAAGATCTCACCTAAACTTACAAGATCTCACCTAAACTTACAAGATCTCACCTAAACTCACAAGATCTCCCCTAAACTTACAACAACTCACCAAACTGACAAGATCTCACCTAAACTTACAAGATCTCCCCTAAACTTACAACAACTCACCAAACTGACAAGATCTCACCTAAACTGATAAGATTTTCCCTAAACTTACAACAACTCACCAAACTCACAAGATCTCACCTAAACTTACAACAACTCACCTAAACTTACAAGATCTCACCTAGACTTACAACATATCACCAAACTTACAAGATCTCACCTAAACTCACAAGATCTCACCTAAACTTACAACAACTCACCTAAACTTACAAGATCTCCCCTTAACTAACAACAACTCACCAAACTGACAAGATCTCACCTAAACTTACAAGATCTCACCTAAACTCGCAAGATCTCATCTAAACTTACAATATCTCCCATACACTCACAAGATCTCACCTTAACCTACAAGATCTCACCTAAACTTACAACAACTCACCTAAACGAACAAGATCTCACCAAAACTTACAAGATCTCGCCTAAACGAACAAGATCTCACCTAAACGAACAAGATCTCCCCTAAACTTTCAATAACTCAACTAAACTCACAAGATATCACCTAAACTCACACGATGTCACCTAAACTTTCAAGATCTCACTTAAACTAACGAGATCTCCCCTAAACTTACAACAACTCTCCTAAACTTACGAGACCTCACCTAAACTCACACGATCTTCCTTAAACTCGCAACAACTCACTTAAACTTACAACAACTCACCAAACTGACAAGATCTCACCTAAACTTCCAACTCACCCTAACTTACAGGATCTTACCAAAACTTACAAGATCTCACGTTAAGTCAGAAGATCTCGCTTAAACACACCTGATTTTAACTAAACTCGCCGTTAGATAAGTTGTCGATTGAGCCAATAATAGGATTTATTTTACTGAAAAACGCGAATGTGACTTACATATCCAAAGAACATCCTCCAGGTCTCTCTAACCTGTATCCAGACTTCAGTTTCGATAGTAGTTCCATGCCATTAAGGCCCGGGTAAGGAACGCGGCCTAAGATTTTATACTACGGTCAGAAAACTAGCTACAATTTATGTGCTTAGTACGCATTAAAATGGCTTACGAAAAAAACTTGAGAAGGTGTGGTGCTTTGTATGAGCTGATTGTTTGTTTTTCATTTTTAACTTCATCGGACATAGAAATTTTAGAAGTAAAAAATAACACACAATAAGAGTAAAATAATTTACCTCCGCTTTCGATTTCCCACAAAACAATGCCATAAGACCACCTGTGAAAAAAAAAAAACAACATTTGCTTTTCGTTTTTTCCTCCTCTGAGCTAAAGAACTCTCATGTCAATTCCACGAAGAAACGAGGGTTAAAAGCGAAACTCGAACAGCGTGTTGTCTTCTCTCTTTCCCAATCGTTTCTTAACAAGCATACGAGAGATATTTGCTCGCAGCATATATTTTGTAAATGGAATAACAGTAGTCGTGTAGTAAGATCGTCCGGGTTAATCTAGTCCTGAGAAGAATTAGTACTGTTGTCGGTAGTGGTGACTGACGCCGTTTTGACAACCTGTTTGGAAGTCATCTGCAGCTAGAGTTAGGTGAGGAGTTGTTTTGCAGTGATTGATTGAGTACAAAAAAGAATTTCTTACTACTTAGAGTTACTTACACATCGCTCCGTTTGGTGTAAATGTAATCTTCTAACGATTCAATGGCCATCCATTTAACCGGAAGCTTACCCTTCAAGTAGAGATAACAAAGTTATAAGAGTTTAAAGGTGCTAATAATGTTTCCTTTGGGAGCCACAACCGGTTCTCTGCGGGAATAACTTAAATAAATATAACTATATAGGCCTATATGCTTATGGCGAAAAAATCCCATACTCCTGATGATGACTTTTAGTTTAAAACGTTAGAGTTTTAAACCTTTTACTACACAAAATTTAGCCTTTATCTATTTTACTACTACTACTATTACTACTACTACCACTTCTATTATTATTATTATTGATATTATTATTATTATTATTATAAGGTATTACTATATTGTCTTGTACTTGTACTAAACTGAGCTCAGATATTTATAGCAAAAAAATTAAAACATAGAATGGTTCAACAGCGTAACCATAATATCATTAAATATTAGTTCTAAATAAATATTTATATTTACCCCTGTTGTTTTCTCATACTGGCCACTTTCGTAGACGTCACGTGACAACCCAAAGTCAGATACCATTGGTCGATTGTTTTCCCCCAGAAGTACGTTGCGTGCCGCCAAGTCTCTGTGTAAACACTGAAAGAGGAATAATAACCGCACAAAATTTGTCATTGAACCATTATGGTAGAGGAGCACGTAATAAGTCAGCATCAGCCGTACGTGGACAGTTGTTTCGCTCTTTTTTAGCGCTTCAGTACGGGATAGATAAAAATAAGGAAGTTATTCATGCTCTGAGAAACTGTAACTTAATACGACCCAAACATCAACAGACTCAAAGCACCCTGTACACATGTACACTACACGTGTGATGTTAACGTGGTCAGAGGGCAAGTGTCTGGATGTCTCATATTGCGTTCACTGAAAATGGCATAACGATTCTGTAGAAGACTAAACACATGGCCAAACTAAACCAAACCAAACCATGTTTGAAAAAGGCATGCGCACGGCAAAACGTGTTATCATATATTATGTGGCGGGTACAGAGTGCTTTGTGTCTGTTAATGTTTGAGCCGTATTAAGTTAGTCTCTTAGAGCATGAATAACGGACCAGATTTGAGTGGTTTCCGTATTTTTATCTACGCCGCGCTGAAGAGCTCCAAAAAGAGTGAAATAGCTGCTCACAGCCGATGTTGACTTATTCGGTGTTTCTCTACCATAATGGTTCACTGACTAATTTCTCTTTTACGCGATACATCAGTCCTTCATTTATTCATTTTGCGTTTATAAATTGTGACTGATGAAAGGTCTTTATGCGGTATTTTGTACAGTCTTTGAAACACAGTTTTTATATCACAGAGTTAGCGTTTCTTTCTAGAAGGATTACAACGCAGAAAATACTTAAAATTTTAGCTACAAATGAAACCGAGGGCACAAAGATTTTCGAAACAACTTCATTTTTAAAATGAAAATAAATAAAAACGTAAATAGAGAATAATACATAGGCGCGCGGAGATATGGAATTTATTCTCGAGTGTTCAATTTGAACACAAGAAAATAAATTCCATATCTCCAAGCGACTATGTACTATTCTCTTTATTACATAAACTTTTAGCAGGAGAAAGCATTGCATAATTTATCCCACGCCTACGTATACGGAAAATCTTCGGAAATCATCGGAACTATCCGACAGTTTTCGTAAATCTACGGAAAGCTTCGGAAATGTTTAAAAACCGTTTCTTATGCATTTATGGGTTTTTAAAAATATTCGGAAAATTTTCGGAAATCTTCGAAAGTGTTCGGAAAATCTTCGGAAATTTTCGGAAATTTTCGCAAGTACTTTAAAATTGCTTTTAAGTAATTTTGCCTGTTTTGAAAATTTTAGGAAAATCAAGGTCAATCATGGGCTGAAAAGTGATATTTACACATGTAAAATTATCGTATTTTTACGTGTGTTTAGATACGACATTTCTCAGTGGTAGAAAACCTTATAAGACACTCTTCTTTATATAATAAAACAATTTCTTACAAATTACTGCCATTTTGAATGCAATAGAAATTCCAGTCGTCACTTTCGACTGTTGCAAGCGAGGAATGCCCTGACTACAGGTGGCACGTCCTAAATCCAGATTAATTTTGCTTAATAAGGTGGGACATCGGCTTTAAATGCTCACGCTTTTGACTTCAAACCACCCCACCCACTTTTTCTAAAATCCCACATCCATGTCAGAACTCGAATAATACACATGCAAATCAGACCAGTTCACTGTCAGTTCAACTGTTTTTTCAAGCATTTTTCAAAATTGCTTTCACATTTGTTGCAGATTAATATCAACCATATTTCTAGTAAGTTACGTTTATTAAAACTTAATCACACTGAACTAATCAAAGTAGGTAAAATATTTTCTCAAACCCAAATCAAAATATTATTTACCACCTCACCTAAGGTCAGTTCTCATTAAGTATTCATTAAGTACCAGTTCACATCACAGTTAAAACTCTCCCTGAGCGTGAAGGTAGGACTAGGGTCTAGGTCTACTGTTTTGTGAGTTTTACCCCTCACTTCTGTTCTCAACCATCGACAATAATAAACTGGGTTTTAAGCTCAAAGTCTAACAGTTTATTAGCTTAACATGCCGGGAATGTCAAACAATTTCTGTCATATTTAAAAGTAACATCGAATTTCAAATGCGTTCCTCACAAATTTCCTTTGTTACTAAAGCTCTTATCTTACCACATATTTCAAAGTTAACTTTGTGTTAAAATGATTCAACTATTAACACAATCGTTTTAAAAAATCTTTGAGAGCGATTTCCCTTCCTCTCACGTTGAATACGCGACATCATGTACAATTTCTTTATCATGTAAGACAATTACGATAAAACTCGGAGTTCCTATAATTAACCCATTCCTGCCCATTTTTCAAACGTTGTAGTTGCAGAAGTGTATGAAAATTATCAACTTCCAAACTTTATGAAAGATTTAAGCCAGCTAGGGCTCGACAATAACTTTTTAACTCACTAGTCAAGTGGCAAGTAACCGTGGTTCAGACGTCAGACCTGTCACTTTTATATTGCAGATCTTGTATACCGGTGGTTTTGACTGGCTGCGACGCAGGCGAGTGGCAACGTAAATGTTACAAGCCGAATAAAATTGTACTAGGTTAAGCACCGATGTTGGCGTAGTCATCTTTTGTTCAACTAATCTCGTGAAAAAGGAGTATGGATGTATGCTTTCAGAAAATGTTATAACATGTTTAGTAACCCGTTCACGTGCTATACATCGAAAAGCAAACAGTGTTGGTTTTGCTTATCAAACTCACTGATAATTTGTGAAACGTCAATTTCATTTTGTATTCCAGCCAAAGTGGCGAGTGGAAATCAAAAACCTACCAGCCAAAACTGAATTTCACCTAGTCTGTGGCTACTGTTAGTGTCGAGCCCTGATAGTACTAAATTAACCTGACAAAATAAGCAAAATCAATGGTCTCTTTGCCGAGCTCGTACAGATTTTCAAAAAAAAAGAATTCAGAAATTTTCAACATTATTTAGAGCAACGTTCCTGTGGGTGATTTTTTCGCTTCCAGCAAGCCTAGAAAATCCACTTTTCCCACATTTGATTTAGTTTCCAAACTTTTTCCGAACTTTCTAGAAATTATTGGTTTTCCAGCCTTGCAAGTCTACAACCTGGGCCAAATTTGGCCTGCATTGAAGTCAACTATCGGAATACAAAGAATAATTCTGAAAAGCCCACAACCCTTTTCTGCCCATTATTCAAAACTCACAGTCACAAATGTTCAAGAAACTCTAAAATTTGAACTACTTCAGAAATTGAATTTTTACTGAGCAAAAAGAAGCGTCACTTTCTTACCAAATTCATTCTATTTTTGAGCAAGATAAAGGTTAAACAATCCATACAATCAAAACTTCCTTCAAAGCTCCAATGAAAGGGTAAAAGGAAATGTATTTCAATCTAAAACATTATACGAACTAAGGAAGTCACGCACGTGCAGTACTTACAAATTCTAAATTTTTTCTAAAGGAACTAAAACCCTTATGGCAAGAGTAGATTAGTAATATAAATTTGTTTTTGTTGTTGTAGTTAAAAAGGCAATTTTGCGCTTTCTTTACAAGTACAATTCTCGATACACACTTACTGTTACCTTCTTTCACAAGCTGAGGCTAAAATACGACTGTTTCGCATTACAACCGAGTAAATCTCACTTTGTCTGATCTGAGACGTTCTTATTTTTTGCACAATTTTGATTTTTACACTCCAATGAAAGCCACACTGATACTTAAAAACAATCTATAATGTGCGCTCGACACACAAGCATAAAACTCATTCTTCAAACTTTAAAATACAGCATAAATTAACTCTTATTTAAATTTATATTTCCAATTTTAAGACCACGAAGAAAGGGCGAAAACACTAATAATAAATGCAGTATAAAGCTGCAGCTTGGAAATAACTATGGAAGAAATATTCTTGATTTTAAACGCATCTTTTTCTTAGATAAAAAACTTCTGAGTAACTAACGGGAATCGAACCCATGACCCTCTGATACCCGGTCAAACGCTCTACCCACTGAGCCAGAAACTCGCGCAGTTCTTATCGCTAGAACCTTGGGAATATGTCCTGCTAACTGTTACGCTCAATATATCCATACGTTGATAAATTAATAAATGCGGGGCATATTAAAACTGAAGTTCCATTTACAAGAAACGAGGTTAAGTGACCTGACCCATTCCCTGCGTGAGTTCCTGTAGCTCAGTGGGTAGAGCGTTTGACCGGTAAACAGAGGGTCATGAGTTTGATTCCCGATAGGGACTAAGACATTTTTTCTTCTAAGAAAATGAAGCTTGTAACATCAACAATATTTCTTCAACTCTGATAATGTTTTCATTTTTACAGATTTCGTCAGTTTTCACCCAAATGGCTCAGTGTTTCTCGTCGCCCAAAAAAACGTGTTTCAGACAAAAAAAAGTATAAAAAATAAAACAATACGTAAAAACTAAATCAAAAATTAGTGTGGAATGAATCATTAAACCAGTCTTAAATTTTCTCAGAATGCGAGATGAGTTTTGCACTGCAAAGCTCGGCCGCGAAGTTTAAGAAATTCTAACCGATTTGGATCTTTTGGCTCGCTATTAAATTAAAATTACGTTTTAAACTTAATTAAATTAATTTGTAGAACCAAATCTGATTTTTGAGTGTTCCTATATTTACGTGTAAGGTTCTACATAATTTGAAGGTACCAGTCCGGTCTTCCCATTATACGTTCCCTCCAACCAACCTGGCTCTCTAGAATCACGAACTGTTTGGAGGGAAAAAAAGAGAATTTATGTAAGTGTGGAAAGAAGAGAAACCGAAACAGAAGACTAGAACCTGCCAAAAAGGACTTTAGATACCGCACGAATAGCGCAGCTTAGCTATATCAAAAATAGAAATTTCTACTCCCACATGACTCAGACAAACAGACGAATGTTTGACAAAAAAAAGTCTATAGAAAACGTAGCTATTTTGTAATTATAAAAAGCAAATTTGTCGAATAATCTCGTATCTCTTTTACAAGATTTAAAATACCTTTGTAAGCCGTCGAAGAAATCATTATTTTTGGTTAGGGTTTGTGCTACTCAAGCCCAAAACACTAAAAATTTCTAAAAAAATTATAAAAACATTACTCTCCTCCCTCAGCTCCTCTCCTTCCTTAGTTCAAGAAGTAATTTTATTGTTAAATTTCAAATAAATGGTCAGTTCAAAATATTGCATTAACTGTCACCCGATTTTACGATGGCTGGTTTGTTTGTGTGAGTCATGACGTAGCTCAAGGCGGGAAACCACACAAAGACCACACGTCGCTCTCCCGAAAGGCGGGAAAACTTTGCGCCAAAATAAATCACATAATTGACGTGCGTACAAATTCATTACTCTGTTTCGATAAAAGACTACAGTTATCGCTGTTACATTAAAACACACATAGAATGAATAATACAAATTTAAGAAACTTTTAACGACACTAAATAAGGTATTTCATCTACGAAAACTAGCTATTCTGCTTTCCTTTGAACAAAGCCAAATATGAATTATCAAAAAAGGTTTAAAACAGCGACGTGGTTGGCGCAGCATGGAAAGATCTCTCCCCTCTGTGATCTTCTTTTCCGCCAAAGTTGTCTCGGCTTTCCAACCTTACAGGGTCGGTAAATTAGTACCAGCTTCTGCTGGTGGTTAAACTGTAATGGATTAGTGTCCCGTCTTATCGCTCCCATGATGCAGGACAGAACGTTTTAAAATGAGTTTCTTCCTGGTGATCGCCTTCTCACAATAGTACATTAACACTACCATTTTATAATATATTGAATTAGTATTATTATTATTATTATTATTATTATTATTATTATTAGAATTTTGTACTTTTCAAACAAATTGTATATATATTATTATGATTTACTTTTTTATATATTTCAATTCTTGTAAGCATGTTGTATTTTACTTGTGTGCAAAAACGTGTTATTATTATTATTCTAAAAAAACAAACAGAATGCAACTAGCAAAAAGCATTATTTACACATAGCAAAAATGGATACTCTTAGTAACCAATCACTGATATGTTTAACTTGCATTTATTTTAAGTTACCCCTTACCATTAGTTATAATAACATTTGCATCAAAGGACAACTCGGAGCTGTTTTCAGCAATACAAGGATACAGCGTTCGGACTTTTCTGCAGAGAAACATTTATCATTAACTTGAGTCAGCGCTCCCAGTAAAGTGTTTTTAACTTAAAGCATCTTAAAAAGCGAACCAAACAATTACACCCTGTTACAAAGTCAGAGAGAAGGACAACTTGGCATCAAAACCTTACACGTAAATGCAGCACCCGAAAGATATAACTGTTTTATAAGTCAAAGTTTGATGATTTTTTAACGCAAACACCGTAAACAGTAAAATGAAACTGACGTTTCGGACTATAGTTCTTCGTCGGAGTAGAGTGCTTTATAAGTCAGAATTTTATTTCTGTTAATGAAATTCTCTAATTGTCATAATAAAATACTTTAAAATATGTTATTCCTTCTATATTTTATTATTTCAAAATGTAAGTGACACCCAGTACTTCTAATCTTACCGCGGTGTCCGTGGGGGTGTGGTCAGCGGTATGTCCTCTGGGGGTGGGCTAACTGGTACAGGAGGGGGACTCATCCGGGGCTTTTGTATACCGGCGTTACTTGTTGATGACGTGCCCCTGGTATTCCCCGCTGCACCGACCGAACTGGTAGTGTTTCCTCTCTGTCTTGGTAAGGAATTTTGCTTTTCGCTGTAAAGAATCAAATTCATATCATCTTTTAAGAGTGGCTGTTAGAGAAAACCAGGCAGATGACGAAAGATGGGGGTCGGCCGATTCTCATCAAACTTTTAATGTAAGATACCCTTACTCAACTATCAATCATGGTAATAATCTTTTTTCAATTGCCTCCATTGGTTTTGAATATGAGCACCGCCGCCCCCCGGGTGGGGGGGGGGTCGCGGGGGGGGCGGGGGGGGGGGG
>JAOCPT020551115.1:0-11149 GCA_026546935.2 Palythoa grandiflora | reverse complement strand
CCCAACCCAATCTGAAACCCTTTCAGTTTCGCGATTCCTACCATTCTCAAGTATTCGAACTAGACAAGCCACGGTTCTCTCTCAGAACATGAATAACTTCTTCGAATTCTGCTGTACATACATTTCGAAAGCTGGGAAGACGGTATAAAAATATATTCGGTTCAAAATCAAAATGTTTCTAATCAATGGGAATGAAACCCACTATCCCTGATTCCTGAAGCCTTTACCGACTCTCATTGGGGAGTGCTTCAATATGTTTCGAACCATATGAAGGTATAGAAATTATATTGTATGTAAACTAGGATAAATATTTTCTTAACACAAAGAAAATGCGTTTTGTACTTTTGGTCAAATAAATGATTTGTAGAGAAACTTTCACTGTCTTAATTGTAAACTACAGTTGTCATGAATAAAACACAATACTAATGCACATTCTAATTGTTGAAACCAACTTCAGTAAATGGAACAGTAAGATGGTCTAGAAGTCAAAGTAGAAGCGTAACCGCTGTGGGATGTGGCAGAAATAATAAATAAACTTTGTTGCACGTGCTTGCTGGTAACGACACAGTTACTAAACAGGGCAGTATGGCCCCGCGGGCTAGAGAGACTAAGCCCGTACTAAAACCCTTTAAAAAAGAGTGATCCTGAATGTTAACAGCCGTGGACAGCTGTTTCTTTTTTTTTGGTAAAAAGAGTCAGGGCTTGCCCCTGACCTGTTTATTGACATTTTTTTGTACAATTAGCGTTCCTTTGTTCATGCACAACGTTCACTACAGGCGCCTTGGCCATTTACAATGTTACTATCTACCATTATGTACACGTACTTTAGCTTATCCTTTAGATTTATCATTACTACTCACAACTTTATACATGCACTTAGTCTTATCCTTTAGATTTGTTATTACCACTCAACTATAAATTGATAAAGGCATTTCAGTAACTAATTTGACTGTTCTAACCAAGGGTTCCTTCGTTGATGTTAGAATTTATGTTTTTTTTTTTTGGTTTTCGATTTCGCTCTGTTTTAGGACGGATAATTGTTTTTGGCATTGCTTCATGATGGCTGCGCTAATTGGCCCTTAATCCTTGGATATACAAGCACGTTAACCAGAGGCAAATTCAGCCGTACAATACATAAGTGGCGCAAGGCGTTTCACAATTCCTTTGCCTTCTTTTATTAAGTCTCTTTGCACTACAGATATGACGGGTTTCAGGGAGTGTTGACAGCTTGCTTAAACAACACGTACCGAAAAATAAAAATAAATTCCGATTTGATAATCACGAGTATGATTACAGACCGAATTGGACGACACGAAGTCCTGTTACCAATTAATCATAATCATTACAATTTCCGAAAAACAAAAAAAATACAATTTGAAAAATAACTTTTAATTTCAAATTTTCATTTCTGGTAAGTACAATTTCCGAAAAAATAAATAAGGAAAAAAGCTTTAAAAATGGCCTATAGTGATTATTCAAGACCAGCTTGGCTTGTGTAGTCCTTTGGAATACGCTTTCGTTTTAGTTTTCGCACGGTGGTTTTTCTTGCAGAGTGATGGCTTAATCTTTTGTCGGAGGGCGCCAGAGGTGAGTTTCTTTTATTGTTTTCATTGTAAACGATACGGTCTGTACCATTACGTTTCATCCATTCGAACTGGATTTTTCGTACAAATAGTATAAACGGCCCAGGACTTGTTTATTAAGGTTCGTGACGAGATTTAATTCCACTCACGTCTTGTTAGATATAAGGTGAAATATAGGGTAAACTACTTCCTGTTTAGAGTCAATATTGTACCCCGGATCACTGGAAAGATGTGACTCAGTTGCAACAACGGCATGGAACGGGACTAAGCGAAAAATCCCATGGTCATGATCAAACATTTTTCGAATTTTTTTTTCATTTAAAATTTTATTTTCTCTCCAAATTTTTCTTATCGTGAAAACGCTGGTTTAAGATGTACCAGTTGTAGAGGATTTTTCCTTTCGTTGTCGCAAAAATAAACTCAAATGTCTGTTGAAGAATGGCATCAATATTAAGTTTAGAGTTGGGTATCGCTCTCTTAACCGGCCGAGTGACGGCTGGCAGCAAAAGGATTATTGGGGGGAGGGAGGCGGGAAAGGCAAGTCAAAAAAGCAATCTTTTTAAAGCAATTGATCACTAATAAAATGTATTTTAGCCATGTCACAAAAGGTTGAACCAAGTACTTTTTAAAAAGGATTGTTAGGCCAAATAAAATAAATTCCCGGTTTCTCATCAGAATGTTTTTAAAAAGTAAATGAGGCACGCGTTTTTTTGTTGTTTTTTTAGGAGAGTAATCACAATATACATCAAGAGACGTAGAAGTTCTGGCACCGAACATTCGAACCAGATTTTTAGTGTTTTTGCTCGCGATGCATGACGCACTGTTCTTAAAAAGTATATCATTGATCATTATTTACCGGAAAATATTTCATCAAATCAATGTTGAAAATTGTAATTTTCTCTTAGTTTTTTATTATCTGTAAAAAAAAAAGAAAATTGACGCGGCGGCTTTTTTGCAATGCGGGCGCTGATGAGAAACTGGGAATTTATTTTATTTGGCCTTAAGCAAAGACCACTTTTTTCAAGAGATTTCTGCCACGTAACCTCAACTGCTGACGTTATATCTTTAATCAGCTGCTATTCTTCTTTGTTCATGTCAGATTGCAAGCAATTAAAAGTTAAATGTATGGTATATAAAATTTAGTAAAATTCACAGTTGAAATTCACAAACGTTTTCGACTCAGACGGTCAGGTGAGCATTATAGATGCATGTTTCTGCTGTATTTGCACAGGTATATACACGCTTTTTTTTATAAGAACAACTTTATAAGAACGAGGCTCAAATTCGCCAAAATTTAAGAACAATTCAGTTAAGAACAAGCTCAGGCTGAGATTTGATAACTAAAATTTAATACTAAGAAAGTTTTTGTGGTAGAAAATTGAATAAAACCTAACGATACAGCATAAAACATAAAAAGATTCACTGCACATAAAGACACTCAACAAGCAATGAAGGTAGTTCGCCTCTAAATTCAGCCGTACAATACATGTGTGGCGCAAGGCGTTTCATTTTCCATTGCCTTGTTTTATTTTTCTTTTCTTCGTTAAAATTCATTCACAATAATCACATGCAGAAATAAAAACAAATGAAGAACAAACTGAAGCTGAAATCGCCAAAAAATTAAGAACAATGAGCCTCGGCAAAATTTACTGGTTCTTATTAAAAAAAGCGTGTACCACAACTATTTTATAGGATATTGAGCAGCTGTTAAACTCTGGACTGAATTCTCGGATTGCTTAAGGGCCGGAGATCCTACCGAGTCGGCAAAAGATGCAAGCCATTGCAATTTTCAAAATTTTATTACTAGAAACGACGAATTGTTTGTTACATGACCAAAACAGGAAGTATAGCAAACTGATATTAATATAATCAGATCTTTGAAAGAAAGAATGAAGAGGTTTGCAATTGGGACAAATCCTTCAAAGAAAGACCGAAAAGTGTGAGAATATCTATATAGTCAAATCCTTTCAAAAAAAGACTGAAAAGAATGGCGGGACTCATCCGACATAATAATTTCTAAAAGAAAGACTAAAAAGGTTGGGGATATCTATATAATCTAATCCGTTTAAAAAAAAAAGTTGCAATTGGGGACATCTTATAATCTAATCTCTAAAAAAAAATGAAAAGGTCCTGTTCGAGAACCTTTTCGCTTAGACGTAATTACAAATAGGAATCCCTTTTTATTGTCTTGGTAAGTTGATTTGTAAAAGTTAGTACAAACTGAAAGGCTGAGACTCCGTAAGAAACATCTATAATAAATGGCAAGAGATTGCATAACTGAAGGTTACCAGCAAATTGAGATAAATAGCCTACTTCGTTTAGAAATAAACAAATGATCAAGCAGCCGAAATGCACGCTTTTTTTTATAAGAAACCAGTAAATTTTGCCGAGCCTCATTGTTCTTGATCTTTTGGCGATTTCAGCCTCAATTTGTTCTTAAATTGTTCTTATTTCTGTGAGCGATTTTTATTGAAGAAAAAACAAAATATTGCATGGAAATCGAAACGCCTTGCGCCACACATGTATTGTTCGGCTGGATTTTGAGGCGAACTAACTTCATTGTTTGTTGAGCAGTGTTTACAGTGAATCTTTTTTATGTTTTATGCTGTATCGCTAAGTTTT
Organism: Palythoa grandiflora; assembly: GCA_026546935.2. Classification (NCBI taxonomy): domain Eukaryota; kingdom Metazoa; phylum Cnidaria; class Anthozoa; order Zoantharia; family Sphenopidae; genus Palythoa; species Palythoa grandiflora. Next base: position 6,944 of record JAOCPT020551115.1, on the reverse strand, counting down.
AGTCAATTTTCAACCACGAAAACTTTCCGTAGTTATCAAGCCTCAGCCTGAGCTTGTTGTTAAATTGTTCTTAAATTTCGGCAAATTTGAGCCTTGTTGTTCAGATTATAAAGTTGTTCTTATAAAAAAAAAAGCGTGTAACGATAGAAAAATATCAGTGATTGACATGTTAACTATAAAGTAGTTATAGATGTTCTAAATCCCTTGTTTTTCAGTGTACAAAGTCAAGAAGACCATCAACCGCTAGTGATCCATCCAGTTGCCCACAAAAGGCAAAACACTTGGTACTGGCAATTTATAGACAGCCGTATTTAATAGCCGAACAGTTTCATTATTGTCAAGCGACAACAAAAACATTAACATAACACAATAATTGTTATAAGGGTATAGCGATAAAACTGACGTGCGCTGTTAGTTATTTTGCCACAAGATCCATAAATCTTTCCTTGGAGAAGAAATTATTAATTGAATTTTGTATTAACCCTTGGTTAAAGTTAACCAAACTTATAAAAACCGAGCCCTAACTCCTAAACTTTTATAAGATAAAAATTCTATTAATAACAGTGCCGGGTTATCCTTTCTTGATTTAGAGCAACTAAAACCACAACTCGACTGATTATTAAAGTGAGAACATTGTTTTGTAGTATAAAATGATTTTTTAAACTAAGTTTTTGAGTAACAGGCTCAGTTTGAACAATTGCAAATTTTCGCAAACTTCGCAAAAAGTGCAAATGTGAAAAATCCTGCGAGAAACAGTACAACCTACTAAGATAATAAAAAAGGGATTCGTGTTTGAAGTCTTTTTTAAGTCTAAGCTAATAGGTTTTGGTAGAACGGGAACAGGCGAACAGGCTATTACTATCATTACTCTAAAAGTAAATTAGAAAAATGATTTTGGCTAACCTTTGCAGCGAATTAAAGGGCAGATCTTTTTTCACTTGGCTTCTATTCTTGAACAATATTAGTTGATTAAGCTATGATAATGGGCGATACTAAACAGCGAAACCAGAAACCATACAGAAACCAGAAACCATACAGAAACCAGAAACCAAAAAAGAAACCAGAAACCAAAAAAGAAAAACGAGAAATCAGCAACCAGAATCAATACTCGACACAACTGACTTCTGCATCTCTATTTTTAATGTATCTGGCTGTAGAGTATTGTTTTTGGTTGCTGATTTCTTGTTTTTCTTTTTTGGTTTCGCTGTTTAGTAACGCCCTATGATAATTGAACAAGCTATTATATGCCGTTCATCAGTTAAAATTGACGCATGTCAATTCTTAATGGCTACCCCGGAAAATGTGAGCTAAAAGCATTCAAACTGGAAAGGAAACAACTTGTTCTATACTTCAAAAATACTTGTAAACAACATTTTAATACAACTTCCTGTATTTTTGTCAGACTGCTCTGCAGACACTAAACCTGCTAATAGTGCTGACACGTCAACAAATTCCAGGCCGCATAATCTTAAATTTGCATTTTAACTCAAAAACCTTTTAGTCTGATGATTGCCTTTGCATGAAACACTGCTGTCACTTATTTTTATTCATTTTTTATCCTATTTTAACCCGTTTTAGATTTTATCCTTTTTATTACTATTTAAATTTTGCTGTACATGAGACAGAATATTGAGCACTTACAAAATGAGAGGTTTCCACAAGTTCATGTTATTGGACTGAGTGATAATAATTTTTGAAGGAACCAATACATTTTGGCTTAAATATTTACAAAATTTTAAGCAGCTGTTGTTAATAACTTGTTTTTGTGATAATTGACCAAAATATATAAAACACTTCTGTTAGGGCCTATAGAAGAAGCGGTTTGATCAGGCCCACTTCAAAATTTTCTAACAACAATTTCCTGTGCGTTTTCTGTGAGACACTTGTACAAGAAAACGCTAGATTTATTATAGTACCAAGTTTTTTGTTAGATAATCCAGTAAGTTTCATTAAATATTTAAACTTAATATATAAATATATTTTGAAACAACCAGAAAATTTTGGCGAAGCCTCAATTTATTTAATTCTTACATTTTGATTCGTTACTATATTTCAATTGTTCTTGCGTCTTCCCATTATATAATTTAATGCAAATATCTTCACAAAGTAGAAACTCTTTTGCCATCTTCTTGCCATTTGCAAGAACAAAGTTAAGTGACCCGTTCCCTAAATGAGTCAGTCCTAGATGAGCTCAAAGGGTAGAGCGTCTGACCTATAATTAAAGGATTAATGGTTCGTCAGTTCTCCTTCGTTTCCCGGCCCGTTGTGTATTCGGAAGCTCGAGTCAGTAATCAAAGGTTCTTGTCATAGAACTCTATTTATATTCAACGTCGACCAGATTTCCTTAAATTATCTGATTACATTGCATTTGGATAGCTTGATATTTTTCCGTAGTGACCTAAGAAAGTTTTACGGTTTGTTCCGTAAGCAGTCGAGGTATATTTTTTAACTTGATTGCGTGCGAAATTTACAGGCAGTTTTGTTTCCACCTGTGGTTGTGCAGAGAACACAAGACGACAACAAGCGGTTGTTGTTGTTGTTGTTTTTAATTTTGTACCATCCAAACGGCGGCGGGGTTGGCGCACTGGTAAGATCTCTGCCTTCTAACTACAAGGTCCCCGGTTTAACCCCCGGCTCAGTTGAGTGTTGAACATTTGTGTAATCTTCTTTTTCCCCAAAGTTTACTCAGCTTTCCATCCTCCCAGCTACTGCTGGGGGCTAACCTGCGATGGATTAGTGTCCCATCCAGGGGAAGTCAATGACTCCCATCCGCTTAACACTACAGAAACCGGAGATAAGGACCGGCTTCAATCGGCCACTTTGGCTCGTAATAGGATTTAGCTTTATACTATGAGGGTCTCAATGGGGCCGGTTAACCGTGAGCCGTGAATCGCCAAAAAATTTAACCGTTAGCCGTGAAAATGCGAAAAAATTAACCGTTAGCCGCGAATAATTCCTTAACTGTTAAACGTGATTTTTTATACTTTAATGAAAGTCCTAAAAAGATAGGCTCAAATACCGGGTATTCGGGGCCGTTTAGAGTTATTTAGACGAAGAGCAAGGGAAATCCTAATTCTATTTTGTACAAATTATGTGCGAGTCAATTCCAGCCGCGAGCATCACCCACCTCCCCCCCCCCGGGCAAACCCCTGGCATTTGATATAATATGAGTCCCACAGGGCCAAGCATTTGTCAGTTAATAGTGTCTCGGCCCCCGGGGATTTGCAAACAACAAAAAACTTGCCTCGTAACATGTTGTCGTCATTTCCGACAGCACTCAGAAGTCATTTTGGTATAAGAAGAGCATCTATTGACCATAAAAGACTTCGTATAAGTGATAGGTTGGATGAACAGTTTCCTCTGAGTTATCGTTGTTTTATGCAGTTTAATTTTATTGAGGCGAAACAATTACGTTTATTAAAAAATGAGAACTACTATTTTTAAATATTGGTCTGATGGACTGGGGGGCCGGACATTTGACCATCATGGTAGGAACGGGGGCAGGGCATTTGCCAACGAAAATTGCCCGCAGGGCCGGGCACTTGACAATTTTTTTCAACTGCCCGGGGTTTGCCCGGGGGGGGACGCTCGCGGCTGGAATTGACTCGCACATTGCTTTGTATTGTAGTTTTAGAAATGAACAGGTGAAGAACCGTATTATTTTATCATTGATGGAATATATTGTCACCAAAGCATTGTTATTATCATATTATTTACATTATATTATATTTTAGTATAAATCTACTAGCGTACTATTACCAATGCTGTTCTCTGATTGGCTACCCTACTCACTATCAATTCGGTGATAGATAGTGAGTAGCGATTGTCAACAAAATGGCGGCCGCTCCTTCGAGGTTTCCAAGTGTGAGTGAAGACGATTTGGATAATTTACTGAAATTGACAGCCTTTTTTTTAACGACTAGTAGATTTATACGCCCGATTCAACTATCGCGCGATAGAAATCAAGAGCGAATAATCTAATTACTAAATATGACTTTGCAATTTCCTGCATTCATGCGTGGTTTGTCAAATTGCGTACTTGGCCCACCGGCCGTATACGCACGTATTCGGACCGGTTTCTTGGATGTCGATTTTCAGAACATTTTTAAAACTCACAAAATTACTCAAAAAACTATTTCAAAGTACTTCCGAAATTTTCCAAATATTTCCGAACTCTTCCGAAGATTTACGAATAATTTTAGAAATCTTCAAAAATCTAAAAAGATCTAAGAAACAGTTTTTAAATATTTCCGAAGCTTTCCGATGATTTCCGAAAACTGTCGAATAGTTCTGACGATTTCTGTAGATGTAGGCATGGAATAAATTATCGAAATTAAAAAAAGTCATATAATACCCAAATTATTAACCTCACTCAGTGCTCAGTCGGCTTTAGGTAAAAATGTCAGACCTCGATCTTTTTTGTACGAGCCTCCATGCGCTCGGCCCGTACTGTCAAGACCCCAGTCTGATACTTTACTATACAGTCCTCGCGCTCGGTTAATAATCTCTTGATATGTTTTCGAATATCATTGGCTTCATTCAACGTATTTCTCTCCTAGGAATGTAACAAAATCAATAAAACGCAGTGGACTAACAACAACACTCTTTCATGCAATGACTACAACAATGAAACTAAGAACGATCGCTGTCTTGACGGCGCATGCGTAGGAACTCCATACAGCTGTCAGTCGTGTGAGTTGCATGATGGGAACGGGTGTAAGGTTAAGTCAGGACACTGTGCCATTGAACATCAAGGCACAAAAACTTGCTTTGCCATAAAGGAATTGAACCCATTAAACCCCTGTCAGGTGAGCTATTTCCAAAGAATTTTATTCTAAGTGTGCAAGTAATCACAAACAGGGATTTTAGTCCAAAAGAGTTGCCATAAAAGATTATACGATTTACAGACCTCTTTCCACCGATAGACAGGAAAGGTTTGCCCCAAAACACAGCAGCTATGAAACGCATGCACCAAGGCTCGTCTTAGACTTAATTTGTTTCGACACGGCATTGTCTAGGAACAATCAATTTCTCTAATGCATAACATTGGAGTAAGAACTAACATCGGTAATCAAATCTATTATAGGGGCTTGAAATTTCCTGCATTCCTGCTAGCCGTAAAGACGCGTGTTCGGACCGGTTTCCCGGTTATTGATTTTCAGAAAATTTTCAAAACTGGCAAAATTACTTAAAAACTATTTTAAAGTACTTCCGAAATTTACCGAAGATTTCAGAAAACTTTCAAAAATTTCCAAGTGTTTTTAGAAATATTCAAAAATCCAAAAATGTGTAAGAAAGAGTTTTTAAACATTTCCGAAACTTTCCGGCGATGATTTCCGAAAACTGTCAGATCAGTAGACGTAGGCATGGGATAAATTACCGAAAATTAAAAAAGTCATATAACGTACGAATTATTAACTTCACATGCTCAGTCTGTACGTAAAAATATCAGACTTCGGCCTTTCTTGTACTAACCTCGCTGCGCTCGGTCTGTACTATACAGACCACGGTCTGATATTTTTCCATTCAGACCTCGCGCTCGGTTAATAATCTCTTAATATCTTTTCAAATATCACTGCTTCGTTCAACGTATTTCTTTCCTAGGAATGTAACAGTGTCAATAAAACGCAGTGGACTAACAACAACACTCTTTCATGCAATGACTACAACAATGAAACTAAGAACGACCGCTGTCTTAACGGCGCATGCGCAGGAACTCCGTACAGCTGTCTGTCGTGTGAGATACATGATGGGAACGGGTGTAAGGTGAAGCCAGGACACTGTGTCATTGAACATCAGGATAATAAAACTTGCTTTGCCAACCAACAAGTGAACCCATTAAATTCCTGTCAGGTGAGCAGTTTCTGAGAGAGTTTGATTTTTGCTAAGTGTGCAAGAAAAAAACAAACTGAAATACAAAGATAAGTAATGATTTACATCAGAAAGATATGCTATAAAAAGGCGGGAAAGGCGCGCGCCAAAACACAGCAACTACGAGACGCATGTACGAGGCTGCTGTTTGTACGCGTAATTGATTTGAAAATAATCAATCGGTCTAAGGCATAACTTTGAGGAACAAAACACAGTGAATTGTGTAGTAACGAATAGTTTATAAATGTTTATTTGTCGATGTTTAAGGTTTTCTTAGTAGCACGCATTTGCAAGCCTTCTCATTCGATGAATTAATCAACCCAATTTTCAATTAACCAAATATTTGCGTAGTTTTTATGTTGTGTCGATGTCAATTATCAGCATTACTAAAACTAGTATTTTTTTATAAACTCATTGCCACATGATCTCTTTAATTCCACCAGATATGCAGTCCCACCCAGAGCGTCACTTCCTGGTCTGAAAAACATGGAGGTTAGGAGCAGTAGTAGTTGTAGTAGTAGTTGTAGTAAGTGGTAGTAGCAGCAGCAGTACTAGTAGTAGTAGTATATAGTTGTAGTAATAGTAGTATAGCAGTAGTACAACGAGCTTTATTGGCATGACGTAAAAGTTATTACATATTGGCAAAGCATATTTTACAGAATTTGTAACAAAACAACAAACTAAAATCTAATAAAAAAAACTAAGTTTACAGCATCAAAACGAAATAACTTATTAAGTTCATTGATCAAATCAAGAAACAGTAGCAGTAGCAGCAGTAGCAGTAGCAGCAGTACCGAGTAGTAGTAGTACTTATTTATTGTAGTAGACTAATAGCAGTAGTAGTAGTAGTAGTAGTAGTAGTAGTAGTAGTAGTAGTAGTAGTAGTAGTAGTAGTACTACTAAGTAGTAGTAGTAGTACTTATTTATTGTAGTAGAAATAGCAGCAGCAGTAGTAGTAGTACTAAGTAGTAGTACTTATTTATTGTAGTGGACTAATAGCAGCAGTAGTAGTAGTAGTAGTAGTAGTAGTAGTAGTAGTAGTAGTAGTAGTAGTAGTAGTAGTAGTAGTAGTA